>JASANG010002240.1:0-94251 GCA_030248215.1 Enoplolaimus lenunculus | reverse complement strand
GAATTTCAGAATAAATGCCTTCAAATGCATCTATTCTGAAACTCAATGGTGGTGTTAGATACAGCTTTGAAATTGTCAGAATCGTTTTCTACGCCCAAAATAACCCTTATGAAGTTGTTTTCAGGTGTTCATACCCTGCAGTTCACGAAAAAATTTAACTCATGTATATTTTTGACAATTATGTGATGTACAACATATTCAAGTAACCTGGATTTGAAAGTTTGATTGCGAGGTTTGTGTGTAAATCCTGTCTATTGTTTAAAAACTATTTATATAGGGGTTATTTTACACGCAGAATTCGATTTTAATGGCTTCATGGCCGTACAACTTATGGTTTTCTAAATATTTGCTAAAAAAATTCCAATTTTTACAAAAAATGAGCCAAATATGGAATTTCGCCAAAACTTCAAAACTAACAAATATAACGATTCCAAAACCATTAAAATCGTTTTCAACGCGTAAAATTACCCTATAGGGTTGATTTTAAGTTTGTACAAGCCATAGTTCGAGAGAATTGAGATAATCTCTGAATTTCAGAATAAATGTCTTCAAAGGCATCTATTCTGAAACTCAATGGTGGTGTTAGATACAGCTTTGAAATTGCCAGAATCGTTTTCTACGCCCAAAATAACCCTTATGAAGTTGTTTTCAGGTGTTCATACCCTGCAGTTCACGAAAAAATTTAACTCATGTATATTTTTGATAATTATGTGATGTACATCATATTCAAGTAACCTGGATTTGAAAGTTTGATTGCGAGGTTTGTGTATAAATCCTGTCTATTGTTTAAAAACTATTTATATAGGGGTTATTTTACACGCAGAATTCGATTTTAATGGTTTCATGGCCGTACAATTGATGGTTTTTTAAATATTTGCTAAAAAATTTCAAATTTTTACAAAAATGAGCCAAATATGAAATTTCGCCAAAACTTCAAAACTAACAAGTATAACGATTCCAAAACCATTAAAATCGTTTTCACCGCGTAAAATTACCCTATAGGGTTGATTTTAAGTTTGTACAAGCCATAGTTCGAGAGAATTGAGATAATCTCTGAATTTCAGAATAAATGCCTTCAAAGGCATCTATTCTGAAACTCAATGGTGGTGTTAGATACAGCTTTGAAATTGTCAGAATCGTTTTCTACGCCCAAAATAACCCTTATGAAGTTGTTTTCAGGTGTTCATACCCTGCAGTTCACGAAAAAATTTAACTCATGTATATTTTTGATAATTATGTGATGTACATCATATTCAAGTAACCTGGATTTGAAAGTTTGATTGCGAGGTTTGTGTATAAATCCTGTCTATTGTTTAAAAACTATTTATATAGGGGTTATTTTACACGCAGAATTCGATTTTAATGGTTTCATGGCCGTACAATTGATGGTTTTTTAAATATTTGCTAAAAAAATTCAAATTTTTACAAAAAATGACCCAAATATGAAATTTCGCCAAAACTTCAAAACTAACAAGTATAACGATTTCAAAACCATTAAAATCGTTTTCAACGCGTAAAATTACCCTATAGGGTTGATTTTAAGTTTGTACAAGCCATAGTTCGAGAGAATTGAGATAATCTCTGAATTTCAGAATAAATGCCTTCAAAAGCATCTATTCTGAAACTCAATGGTGGTGTTAGATAGAGCTTTGAAATTGTCATAATCGTTTTCTACGCCAAAAATAACCCTTATGAAGTTGTTTTCAGGTGTTCATACCCTGCAGTTCACGAAAAAATTTAACTCACGTATATTTTTGATAATTATGTGATGTACATCATATTCAAGTAACCTGGATTTGAAAGTTTGATTGCGAGGTTTGTGTGTAAATCCTGTCTATTGTTTAAAAACTATTTATATAGGGGTTATTTTACACGCAGAATTCGATTTTGATGGTTTCATGTCCGTACAATTGATGGTTTTTCAAATATTTGCTAAAAAAATTCAAATTTTTACAAAAAATGAGCCAAATATGAAATTTTGCGAAAACTTCAAAACTAACAAGTATAACGATTTCAAAACCATTAAAATCGTTTTCACCGCGTAAAATTACCCTATAAGGTTAATTTTAAGTTTATACAAGCCATAGTTCGAGAGAATTGAAACAATCTCTGAATTTCAGAATAAATGCCTTCAAATGCATCTATTCTGAAACTCAATGGTGGTGTTAGATACAGCTTTGAAATTGTCAGAATCGTTTTCTACGCCCAAAATAACCCTTATGAAGTTGTTTTCAGGTGTTCATACCCTGCAGTTCACGAAAAAATTTAACTCATGTATATTTTTGACAATTATGTGATGTACAACATATTCAAGTAACCTGGATTTGAAAGTTTGATTGCGAGGTTTGTGTGTAAATCCTGTCTATTGTTTAAAAGCTTTTTATATAGGGGTTATTTTACACGCAGAATTCGATTTTAATGGTTTCATGGCCGTACAATTGATGGTTTTTCAAATATTTGCTAAAAAAATTCCAATTTTTACAAAAAATGAGCCAAATATGAAATTTCGCCAAAACTTCAAAACTAACAAGTATAACGATTCCAAAACCATTAAAATCGTTTTCAACGCGTAAAAGTACCCTATAGGGTTAATTTTAAGTTTGTACAAGTCATAGTTCGAGAGAATTGAGATAATCTCTGAATTTCAGAATAAATGCCTTTAAAGGCATCTATTCTGAAACTCAATGGTGGTGTTAGATACAGCTTTGAAATTGTCAGAATCGTTTTCTAGGCCCAAAATAACCCTTATGAAGTTGTTTTTATCTGCGTAATAGCTAAAGATAATAATAGCACAAGAAATAAATACCGTTGAAGACTTCCATTTAAATTTCGATCGAGGGACAGAGAAAGTTTTGAAACTAACCGAATTAGTTTTTACGCCTGAAAGAAACCCGGTAGAGTTGTATAAAGCGTCTATTTACAATAAATAATGAGTATAAGAATAAGTGCCATTCACGACTATCGTTCCAAACCCGAGAAAGGTGAAAGATATAGCTTCGAAACTGTCATGATAGTTTTCTTCGTATTAAATACTGTTTGTACAGTGATTTTTAGCAGCATAATGTCGTTTATTTAAACAGTTTGTGTTATTATCTGCTGATCCACAACAGATACGACTGTGAAACCATAAAATTTGGCTTCTACGCCTTTGAAAACCACTTAGATATGGTTTTTCTTTAATTTTAACCTGTATTTAGCCTAATAATGAATAACTGCCTTTAAAGGCATTTACTCCCTTTACCTTAATTATATACTGAAATTAGACCCCAAAAGAGGTCAAAGAACAATAAATGCCTTTAAAGGCATCTATTTGGTTTAATAGATGCCTTCAAAGGCAACTACTCGAATAGATGCCTTTAAAGGCATCTATTATTGCAAGATAGGGTATATTGTGGGTACACCTAAAATGGTCATTTTTGGTCGTAGAGAGCTTAAATAGGGCGTAATCGACGCGAAATGACGTCAGAAATCGATTGCGCGAGGTTTGAAACCCAAAAAACCACTTTTTGGCACTTTTCCAGAATAGATGCCTTTAAAGGCAATTTTTCAGAATAGATGCCTTTAAAGGCATCTATTCAAAATTAGGCCCTAAGCTTAAGCCTAAGTCTACGCCGAGTTAGAAGCATATTTTTAAATGAACATACATATATGACAGCTATCGCCAGTAACAATAGTAATTTTCAAGCATAAAATCTTGGTTCCGATTGTTGCTGGATTTTCATTGGTTCTTTTAATGATTGCATACTTCGGCAACCAACCAAATCGCAAAATAATGAAAAGGTTCAGGTTTAGGAATAAAATTTAGAAACATTTGGTTAAAAACCCAACGCCTTCTCCGCAAATTGAAAATTCTTCGCAAGCTTTGCGGCATTAATTTTATGTAATTGTTTGTCCCTTCATTCCTTTAAAATCACTTTTTAAGAATTAACTGACAATGGCTGGGTTTCTGAAATCTTACTTAAGTATTTATTTAAGTTATACTTTAGTAATTACTGAAGTCACCGACTTAAGTAATTACTTAACTTTTTGAGCAAAAACAAAAAACCAAACGCCTATCAGCGTATTTTTCTATTTTTTAACTTCGACCCGAAAGTTTCTTGGCGTTTGTGTAGTAATTACTAAAAATCAATATACACAGCTTCGGCTAAATGTGTTATAGACGACGCACACATTCCAAAACTTCTGCGCTTATATTCTCAGATGCGTATAGTGTAAAGTACCTACAACCAGTAAGTAATAGGTTTCCAAACTGAAGGACTCCTGTAATTAATATCTCCAAATTGGTACGGAAATAGAACAAATCAGATGCGAAAAATGTGCTGAATTTCAATTAAACCTCACCATTCACTAATTCGAAAACCATACCAAATCTGTCACCAACTGGTGACAGATACGAGCCATACTTCAGCGTAGATGCCATGAAGTAAAACAAAAAATTTATTTCTGCAGATTTCCTGTCAAAATTGCATTGTTTTGAACCAAAAAATTTTTTGCCAAAAACTTCAAATTGCGTACCATCCGTTTGATTGATTTGAACTTTAGTTTTTTGGCAACTTTTGAAACGGATACCGAAAACATTTTTCCCACAACTAAAATAACTAAATCTCACGGTTGCGGAAATGAAGCGAAAATCAATTTGGCAACATTTCGCTACACTCACAAAGTCACCCCCTGATGTTCGGTATAATTTATTGCATGACAATACTTGAGCCCATATATCATCTATGCAGCAGTATTAGCAGGGTAATTTTTTAATTTTAAATCACTGTCCAATCTATGTTTGATTCAGGCCTTCAGGCCGGTAGTGAGCTCATCTTGCTTGGGGGTGCGGCTAAAATGTTTTCAGTATAGGGCATGCAATGGTTTTCGTTGACATATACGCAAGATGAGAAGTTTTCTACGAGGGTCAAAATTTTTCCATGTGGGCTAAGCCACACCTGGTTCCCGTTTGGCTACAGCCCTGGTTTGATTAGAATAAGTATCAGGGATCTCGACACTCTTCGGCATAACTGAATCGGCCCTTGTACACTTGTACATCCCAGGATAATAGCATCAGCCTGTAGGTTTAGAAAAAGGGTTTATATATGCCGAAGCTTACGTTTTTGCTTATAACATTACCTGAATCTGAAACCGTGATCCTTAAATGTTGGGAGAAGTATATAAGTTAACAGTCGCGAATTCTTCTAAAATTAATTAAATGTTTTATTTCTATTAACATAATTTACTCATAATATCTAAATATTCGTATTTTTCTTACAAAAACATAGATGTAACATTTTTAATAGCACTAATCTTGCAGTAGGATTTGGTTGCAAATATACCTTACTTAAAAATTATTGCAGATGGAGCAAAAGATTTTGAAGAATTTGTTAAATTGATGAGAACAATTAATTAATTTTTAATATTTTACGTTCTCGGCGCTTTTTAGTGTCATTTTGCCGGCAAATGCAACTCACAGCGTACCACTTATAAAACAATTTTTAAACCATATAGGATCATCGGCTATAACCACTTTTGTATGACCTTTTCAATGTTAAAAATTGATAAATTGTTGCTTAAACCTTCATTATACTTCGGTACGTCAGTTGAAGCTTAAACAATAGAATTGCCAAAAATTTCTAAGTGCAATTAATAAACCATAACACTGTTTGCATTGCGTTTGCAACTTGCAAATGAAGGTAAAATAAAATGAAGTCTGTGTGAATCAAAACAAACAATGCTTGTGTCATTTACCAGTTTTATTGAGAAAATTTGGCTATGACACTTGTTTTTAAAGCCTTTGCGATCGCTTTTTAACGCGTTGTTAAGCATTTTGATTGGTTTCAAGTTGCGGTATTTGCTTAGTTTATAAACGAAAGCGAAAACTAAACTTAGCTGTCAGATTGGGACAGTGTTTTCAACAAGTAGTATTTCGATTATTTTGACGAAATAACTGAAGATTTTTGTTCGATGTAAACAAGATATATATAGAATTCTTGGCCAATGGTACTTTTACGAGCGTAACAGTAGATTAAGCGTACTTCGAAGCCAAAGCCTAAGCCTAAGTGTGCAAAAATGTGTTCCTAAGCACTAAGCCATGTGTTGCAAGAATGTGTTCCTAAGCGTAAGCCTAAGCGTAAGCCTAAGGGTAAGCCTAGGCAAAAAGTGCAACCTAGAATTTAACCTTACTCTTTTATAAGCCCACCAGAAACCTGGACGCCGCTTAATGTAATATGGGCCCAATTCCCAACAAAAAAATTAATGAAGACGCATCTGCGAATCCGTCGCCAGAAAAAGGCCAGGTGTGTGTGGGCGCCATAGGAACACCTCATCCTTGCTTGTAAGTCATTGAAACCTTTGTATACCCTTCCTGAAACATGTGTAAACCCCCCCCCCCCCCGAGCAAGGTGAGCTGTTTACGGGCCTGCGAATATGACAAATAAGACGCAAAAGGCGAGACGCCAAACTTAACTAATAACTGCAAAAAACGATATTATATATAAATATATATATATTAATTTTAAGCAGTTTACTCATTCACTTGGCGTATTTTATATATGAAACAATTATTTAAAATTCAATATCTGTCTTGCGTTTGGATTCTAACCTTAACGCCAATAGTTGTTGCAGATTTCTTTTGGCCTTGGCATATCGTTCAGTAAGAGCTCTCGCTATGGAACAATTAATATTTTTGACTTAGACCATAGGGCCCTTGTAACGCTCAGTGGCAGAACGTTATTTCTGCGGGACTGCAACAGAGTAAAGCTTACAGTTTAGACTAATTTTTTCGATTAGGTTTAGAATTAGGCTTAAGTATAAGTTCACTGTTACATGCTTAGGCTTAGACTTAAACTTAGACTTAGGATTAGACTTAGGCTTAGGCTTAGACTTAGGCTTAGACTTAGGCTCAGGCTTAGGCTTAGGCTTAGGCTTAGGCTTAGGCTTAGGAATATGTCTATATTACTGTTACGGTTCTGTTGCATACATTGACGGACCGGAAAATGGCTAACCAGTAAAACTTTAATATTTGCCTCGCCATGTGCACATACCCCAAAAATGATATCGTTAATGATAACTAAATTATACCGCAATGTGTTGGACCTTTTACTTCAACAGCTTAAAATTTTAGTTTTAAGTTTGGAAAAAAATCAAGAAATCAGAACGGAAACTTCTTTTATGTGTATTTGATCAGGTTTATATTTTTGTTTAGGTAATTTAAGGCATGTGCGATAGTTAGTTTTGGTGTTCCATGCGACGGATCCTTGTAAGATTACGTATAATGACTTCAACCTCGAACAGAAGTGCTTGCAGCCCTTTTGAAAATTTGATAACGCAGCTTGTTCATCAGCTATTGAACAATTTGTTGTCATAACCCCTTCTCACATAGAGTTGACTATGGGTAACTCAGCACAGTGTATATACGTTAAATAATATATATCGCACAGTGTTTAACTATTGCAGCAGGTGTACATAGTACTAAATTTCCGCAAGACGTGAGAGCCCCCTCGGGCTCGAGCATCAAGCTCCTATAGCTGAGTGATGACGGTATACGCCTCCCACTTCATTCACTGGAGTTCGAATCCTAGCATAAAAGTAGGTCTCAGGGGAAATAGAAAATATTCATATGAGAAAGGGTTAACTGCAAAAACCGCCACGTAGATACAATACAAGTTTGAAACACTTGCTTCTTATACGCATTTTACAATCAGCATAACTCGTACCCAAGTGAAAAATCCGGGATTCTTCACTGTATTCAAAATTGCAATATTGTTGAAACTCATTTTTGATTGCTTTCAGATCAGAAGAAGTTTTGAGCAGCATTGCATCCGCTCATGAAGACTACTATCGAAAACCGGCAATAGCCAAACCGTGTCCGCCGGAAATTTTATCATTACGCCGACACAAATATTTATTGCGATTATGCAAGTATGATTTTGAAGCGAACACCCAAGCAAAGCTTGTAAATACCGTTGCGGTGGCACAAGACATGTTTTGAAATTATATACCGTAGAAAATAAATAAATCAATAAATAAATACTGCTAGGTGTACTTGAAAAAATGTTATACGAGAAATATTTTCCAGGAAAAGTTTTAAAATAAAGTTTGAAAATCACTGCAAGATTATTAACGATACAAATGAATGTTTTTCAGTTAATTTTTAGTAAAAAATGTCTTAAATTTCAGAAACAATTTTCAGTTTGTTGGTGACAACAAGAGTGTATGATGTCCACCTTGCAGAAGAGTGTGCAACTGCTTGGACTGTGCATGGTGCTAAATGTACCAGCACGCGTTGCATTTTTGTTCGATCCACCCCCCTCAATCAGGGGGGATTTAAGCAAGAGATTAACAATAAAGTATGCTTCAGTACACCTACCCCTCCTTAAACAAGGGGGGTTACAATTTGCTCCTAGCATTACTACGATATAAAACTGCATACAGACCCTCCTAAACAAGGGGGTAGGCCAAAAACGCAACGCGTGCCGGGTACATTCATTAATACACAGAATGTATCCAGTTGCACATTCTTGTTATAAACAGTGATCATCCACTCTTGGTGACAATAAGTATACTTTTGTGAACAAATTCACAAATACGTTTATTTTGTGTGATATTTTAGATACAAACAAGATGTTGCAACTGTCGCAGTAGCCGGTTTGCGAGAAGCGATCGCTGAATGCCAACGTCAAATGCGATACAGTCGTTGGGACTGCACGTTTTACTCGTTTCATCGTAAGAAATCAGCAACGCCGCTTCCGGTTCCACCCCAGCCACAGCTAACACCTTCACTACCGGATCCGGAACCAAGCATCAAAAATCAAAATTCCGGCGTATACGCAGGCTCACAATCAAATACCAAGTCTATTGTCAATCATTGGGCGTTAAATTCTCATTGGGCTCCATCGATACCCCCTCCTGACTATTTGAAGTCTTCTCGGCGTCAATCAGGCAAGCATGAGCTCGCACAAACATCGTCATCCAATTGGAGATACGGATCAGGATATAATCAACCAGACCTGGCGAACAAATATTATTCCAACCCAGCGAAAAATCAGCCAAAATTAACAAAAGCGGATTTAGAACAAATCCCTAAACTTGTCACATCGTACATTCAACCGAAAGATAAATATTGGAATTATAAAGACGAGCGTTCAGAATTGCGTTCTCGACAACAACAATGGCAACAGTATTATCGCAGTTCGAGCAATTCTGATACGCAACCACAACAACAACAGCAACTGCAACCGCATGATGTCATCGTTCGTAAGAGGCATGACGATTTTACAATTTTGAACAAGTTGCCAATGCTTAAACACGGTAAATATGCCCTGGAATATGACGCTATTTTTTAGTAGTAAATCTTAATACAAAATTTTGGGTTTTGGTCCTTATTGATGGACCTACGCCGGGGTTAAATCTACTGCATCCATAAATGCCAAATTCTTGTACCCTTTCGTAATAAATTATTAATAATTGAATTTTTCAAAAATTTAAATTTTGTTCCTGTATAAAATCAAGAGATGATAATGATTGTTTATATTAGAGTGCACAACTGGGGCCATTCTGTGTATGAAAGAATGTACCAAGCAGGCGTTGTGTTTTTGGCCTACATCACCATTTTTAGAGGGGGCACAACTTGAGCGAACCATGGCCCTGTTGGTATACGGCATCAAAATGCTCCGCTTTTTACTTTAATGTACGGGTATAGCATGTGATAGCGACCCCCCCTCCTAAATAAGGGGGGTCGGTCAAACACGCAACGCCCGGTGGTACATTTTGTAGCATGCAAAGCCCAAGGAGCTGCGTACTCTTGTATCATGTACTCTTGATAAACTTGACAAATGAATTCTTTAATTTAATAACGATTCAAAAAGTAGTCTTAAATATTTACACCAGGTTACAGGTTTGTTTGAAAACTTATTGCTAACTGATGATAGGTGCTGCCCATATCTGACGGCGAAAAAATACTTATACCACACTTGTTGTTTGTTTTTGAATCTTGTTAAATTTTAGGGTTCAAAGAAACTGCTTATCTATTAGCTATGTCATCTGCTGGCGTTGCATGGAACGTTGCCAAACACTGCAGCGAAGGACGGCTATTGTCTTGTCACTGCAATATCGATCAGGTATGAGTCGTTTTTAACCTGACAAGAAAAGACTTGTGTATAGAACATGGCCGGGACAGTAGTATAAACATATTCCTAAGCGTGTCTAAATGTAAAAATGAGCTTATATTTAAGCCTAAACCTAAGGTTAATCCTAAGCAAAAAATTTGTCTAAAACTTAAGAATTACTCTACTGTACCAAGTCCCGAAGAAAACATTCCGGCACGGATCTTGTACATGGGGGCCAAAGAAATTGTATATTTTAATTGTTTTTGTGACCAAAATTGCACATATTATAATGCCCATACACAGTGGCGTAACAGATGATTAAGCAGCTATAATTCTACAAAGCTTCGTCAACGAAACCAGTTAGAAGCCAAACGTAATTTTAGCATTAAAACTCAAAAAGGGTTTGGTTTTGAAATTTTCAACACATTCGCAATAATAAAGTCAGCTTAAGCTTTAGACTAACTTTTTCGCTTAGGCTTAGGCTTAGGCTTTGACTTAGGCTTAGGCTTTTAGGAATGGTCTCATTTTTACTCTTTGCCTGAGGCTTAGGCTTAGCTTTAGGAATATGTTTATTACTACTGTTCCGGCCCTGTTCTATACATCGGCCCGTTTTGTTTTGATTACTACCGTATTCGTGCAAGAGCAACTGCAATAAAGCGACTGCATTATAATTATTGCAGCACGCACCTCAACAGCGTTGGGAATGGGCAGGATGTTCATACAGTGTCAAATACGGTTTGAGTGTGTCACGAAAATTGCTTCAAAATAAACGAAGAAAACAACGCCGTTCAACCAGTCTCCTGCAACAATTTCAATGGCACAACTTGAAACTTGGACGTTTGGTGAGCACGTTTGAATGAAATAGCGAGTTCCGATTTATTGTTGAATATTCACGACAGCTTCTAAAGTGTCCTGACGTTATACAAGAGTTGGCCAATGTATAGAACAGGGCCGGAACAGTAGTATAAGCATATTCCTAAGCATGACCCCAAGCTTAAGCGTAGGAATGAGGATATTCCTAAGCCTAAGCCTAAGCCTATGCTTAATCAAAAAATAGTCTAAAGCTTAAGCCTAGTCTATTACAGTCCGGCCGAAAAGCACTCCGGCCCTGTCCTGTACATGGGTCCAAGAGTTGATAAATGATATCTTTGTTGTGTTTTGAAATGTTTTCAAAGGGACGAGAAAATGTGGCATGTATACAAGCTTTCAAAAATAGTCACTCACTTGCTACGCTGTTTTAATTGAATCGATGTAATACCAAGACGAAACCCTGGTTATACCCGAGGCAGGGCACAACCGGAGGTGTGCTTTCGGCTCCGGCTCCGACAGAAAATCGGTCTCCGGCTCCGGATCCCGTAGAATTTTTGCCGGAGGCTCCTGCAATTTCGGTAGTCAAATTTTGCATAATTTTGCAATATTTATCTGTTTAGCGCGTATCGTTTTACTTTTGTCAAACATACATACATATGTGTCGTAGCCCAAGCTGTAATTCAGCCCAATTCCGAATTGGGCTAGTCCAGCGCGAAATTACGATTTGGGCTAGCCTACAATGTAATTTTTTCTCTTGTACAAGTGCGCGCGTTGTGATTGGTGACTACTTCAATGCCGTATTTAAATACGAGTAGCTGATGCGAACCCTCTTTCTGATTGGTTAAGTAATCGTTAATACATCCTGTTGGTACGAAGCAATTTGCTTTACTAAGCTAATTTGCCGCTAACAAGTAACCAATCAGAACACGCACAGCTTTGCCAAACCTGATACCGCCTTAGGCTAGCTCAAGTCGTATTAATTCCGCTTTGGACTAACCCAATTCGGAATTGGGCTGAATTTCGACTTGTGCTGCGACATATGTACTAAAACACCAAAATACTGTTTCAAAGGCGGTTGGGATCAAAGATTTTGGCCAATGTAAAGATCAGGGGCTGAACATTATTATAACCATATTTCTAAGCCTAAGCCTACGCCTCACCCTAAATCTAAGCATAAGATTGAGCATATTCCGAAGCCAAAGCCTAAGCCAAGCAAAAAAATTAGTCTGAAGCTTATTAAGCTTACTCTATTACAGTCCCACAGAAAAACGTTCCGCTCCTGATCTTTACATGGGCCGAGATTTCAAAGTTTCTGTATACCAGCTTAAACTTCAGGCCATTAAGAAAACGTTGGAAAAAGCGTGTAAATGCCACGGTGTGTCAGGTTCGTGCCAAATGAAAACATGTTGGAAAGCGACAGGGAATTTAGCGGAAATAGGTCGATTTGTGAAACGAAAATTTGACAATCCACAACTGATAATGGAAGACGACGAGCTTAGCAGATCTCAGGCGCAACAGGCGCAAGCGGTACGCAACAAAAACAATCCTGGCAACAGCGGCGACAACAACCATGCGGACAAACACAAAGTTCAGCGACAGCAAGAAATGTCTCACCAAAACGGATTGTTATATCGGCCCCCAAATATCGGATCAACAGACCAAAACGGGAACTCAGGAAATTCACGGCGACCCGCATATCGTTCAACAAACTATCAATTTCGATCAAATTTTAACTCGCAACCATCAACGAAACACAGCTACACAGCATTTCGACAACGATATAGAACAAAATCTAACCTTCGACGTCAACGAGCTTACTTAGCTAGTACATATCGTCGGGATCCCGCCAAAAAGCCTGCATCGATCTATCCGCGTAGCTATTTCCCGCGTCGTGAGCCATATCAGCCAATCAAATCGCGTCACATCACTCCTGCAGCAGTCGGTGGACTTCAAAGGCGCCAGGCTATGACATCCGATAAAGAAGAAAATTCAAGGTCGTATCGAAAATCGGACTTAGTCCATTTCCAGCCATCGCCGTCGTTTTGCTATCCCAACCATAAATTACGGACTGCAGGCACTCGGAGCCGCATTTGTGCAATTCGTAACGCAACGCACATTATTGAGCCTTCACATTGTGAACATCTATGCTGCAATCGGGGTTACGTCATAGAACCAGTAAATGTAACCGAAAAATGCAATTGCCAATTTCATTGGTGCTGTAAAGTGACGTGTGATGTTTGCACGCGAGTTCAACTGGTGTCAAGATGTAAATGACGAATTAACAAACGTCATGTACTCTACAGTTCAGTGGTGGATCCAGGATTTTTGGACAGGCTGATTTTAGGTAACGAAGACCATCACAAGAACTCCAAACAATAGTTTCAGCGATTGTTCAGTCGCATGAAAATTTTTAGTCCACAAAGGTGTTCCTATCAACGGTAGGCCCCATGTAAAGATCAGGGGCGGAACGTCATTCCGTAGGACTGGAATAGAGTTAAGTTTAAGCAAGTTTAAGATTATTTTTCGCTTAGGCTTTAGTTTTCCCATTCTTACGCTTAAAAAGGCTTCGGTTTACGAATATGCTTATACTACTGTTCCGCCCCTGTTCTACACATTGGCGCAATGGTATTTAGGTACCACGTCTGCTATTTGCCTTTGCCGATATATGCAAATTTGTTGCAACTGCAAAATTTTGTGGATGGTTTATGGAAACGTTTCACAGTTGTAGGTACCACCCGGCGCTCCAGTGGACCATTACAGGGGCTTAGAGGATAGAAAGGAGGTGTCGTCGACGAAAGAACGTAGTACAGCTGAAACAAATTATGTCTTAGTGCAGACAGTTTTACTGAAGCTGCTCAAAAGCTTACACCAGGAAAGCCCGTTTTATTTTGAAACATTTTGCTTTCTCAATATGTATCTGCAGCGTATATTTAGAACATTGGCATTAAATTTGGCAAGACGTGCTTCTGTACCGTTGTTACTCTCCGGCCGTAAAGAAAAGGTTCCAATCCGCCCCGACCCAAAGAAAAACTGCCCCACATAGAAACTTTTATTCAATAGGTTCTCAGGAGACTGTTGCCCATTGAGCCCAAGCAACTTCAAAGGGACCCTAAGCAAAAGGCTAGCTTGTATACCTCAAACCTTCACGGTAAACTGCTTAATATTAGAAGGGCCAATGTTACTTTAAGGGGTGTAACAGTAGATTAAGCGTATTCCTAAGCCTAAGCCTACGCCTAAGCGTTGCAAAAGCGAAGGGCCAATGTTACTTTAAGGGGTGTAACAGTAGATTAAGCGTATTCCTAAACCTAAGCCTACGCCTAATCGTTGCAAAAGCGAAGGGCCAATGTTACTTTAAGGGGTGTAACAGGAGATTGAGCGTATTCCTAAGCCTACGCCTACGCCTAAGCGTTGCAAAAGCGTATTCCTAAGCCTAAGCCTATGCCTAAGCAAAAAATGCAATCTAGAGTCTAAACCTACTATTTTATAGACCCACCAGAAACTTGGACGCCCCTTAAAGTAACATGAGCCAATAGAAGTAACAGCTAAAATATATAACGAAGGGATGTTGATACCGTATTTTTGGTTCTATAGTCCATAAACGGTTTGGTGCAAAGAGGTTCAGGGAACGAAACCCCAAAACCAACGCCTTGAAATTGCTGAACGTTCAGAGGCAGCAGTCCCGTAATTTTATGGTCAAAAAGTGCCTCTATCACCCTACTCTAAACAAAGACGTACTATTTTAAAACGTATATACTAAACGGTTTTGAGTGAAATTCCGCATTCTACTGGTGAAACAGCTTAAAAGTTTCCCTCCACATTTCAGTTGAGTCACGAATACCGTAAGACTGATTTTTATCTCAGCCAAAAACTTGTCAATTTGAAACTGAAACCCAGCTTTTATTTGATCTGAAATAATTTTCACACGTTGCTATCACTCTTAGGGTTACTTAACGTCCGGTGCCGTCCGTCACCGTGCGTCACCCGTACGGCGTTGTCTGTCACCGGAAACGGATAGTGATTAAAATAACAGAAAGGAAAACGTATATTAAAGTATAAAAGTTTCAAAAATGTTACTATTTTACTGCCAAGCGGTACGTACCGAGACTTTTAAATGAACTTCGTAATTTATATTTCACATCGAACAATTGCAGTCTATCCGTAATAAAAAAATTTGCGATATATCTGATTTATAACTAAATTTGAGCATAAAAAATACCAGAATTCGGTATTTCTATAACTAAACGGAAACGGATATCGTCTTTTACCGGAAACGGAAACTGATAGCCTGTTACAACCTGCTAACAATCTATTTGAAAAGATTTATTTTCAAGATGAAAAATTTCAAAATAAATTAGCATTTAATTACATGTTCAACGATATTGAACGGTACCAGAGTCTCGTACAAGAAAAACATACAAACTAAAAACAAATAAGCCACCTGATTCAGATTAGATTTGAAAATATTTATTTAGCAACGAATGCAAAATCGAAATTAACCATGATTCCATTGTTGAAGTAGCTATGTAATATTTTGTGTTTACAATATACAATCATATCTGCAATAAAAATATGAATATTTGCCTGGTGTATTGGAGTACTATTAATACGTTCAAGCCAATGTAGGCATGTAGGCCTAGGCAGAAAAAATTTATTCAATACAAAAACGAACACAGGTTTGTGATACGAGCGAGTTTTTTTCTTAAAATTTCCACCTTAAGGAATGAAAATGTCTGTATTCACTCTAGTCATAGCTTATTTTGGACTGTATTGCTATCTTTGTGGTCACAGTATTGTCATTGCGCGCCAATGGAATGGCTTCCGTTCGTCCAGCCAAAGTGCTAAACGTCCGAAAATACAAACGTGTAAGTGATAAATGCTAGCGGAAAAAACTATTTTGGGCTACAGTTTTTAATTCTAAAAAGTTAAATATTTCTTTTTATCCAGCGATAGAATATATAGATCATAGAAAAGTATATTCCTAAACCTAATTCTAAGTGGAATAATGTAAGGCTAGAAGCCTGATCTAAAAGATTAGTTTTAAAGCCTAAGATTTTACTATTGCAGTCCCACAGAAAAATGTTCCGCTCCTGATGTTTACAAGGGCCCATTTTTGCCGCTTCTTTGGTAGGGTATACTATGAGCAACTCAAATACAAAAAGCATACATACACAAAGCCCAGAGTGCGCAGCGTTTATCAATTCTGACATGTATGTCCAGAAATCTTCACAAGGAGTCAAAATAATACCCTCGATCTCTAGTGTCAAGCTCTTATAGCTGTCAGTGGTGATGATAAACGCCTTCTACGACCCTGACTGGGGTTCGAATCTGCGCAGTTTTCAGTTAATACACATCAAATGTAACTGAAAATTTTCACATTAGAAAGGATTAATCGAAAAATTTTCAATCAGCATCTTTAACGTCGGTCGATATTTAGACAGCGGATACGAATGCAACACAGAGTACTTTTTGCGTGGAAAATGCCGGGATCGCGAAACCCGATGGACCTGTCCAAGGACGTTTTCTGAATGCCGAGAATTTCACGGATTTTATCGAAGCTATTCACATTGCTGCCGAAAGTTGGAGCCAACCCAAAACGGTAAAAAGCTACAATTTTAAACTTCGACGTTGTGACCCTAAAGACATTTCAATATAAGCCGGTGTGGTGACGTGCCAAGAATGTGAGGGTTCCCCAAAACGAAAAAGTATTTTCCAAATTAACATATTATGATTTATATTCTCGAGAGTGTTTACACTGCAAAAAACGGTGAGTTAAATTGAGTCTCTCGGAAATAGGCTTTACTGGACTACACAAACTGAAATTGACTCTCTCCGAAATAGGTTTCACTGGACTATACAAACTGAGTCACAAATTCAACTCCATCAGAGTCAAATTCAACTCACTTTGTGTAATCCAGTACAGCCTATTTCGGAAAGAGTGAATTTGACTCACCATTTTTTTGCAGCGTAGCGATAAAACAATTCCACATACTTAATAATTTTAGTAACCAAACAAATAAAAAGAATGCTGCTGTTAAGTTTCGCAGGAAAATTTGTAATAAAATTAATGTTTTGTAGAAAAATTTGTGATAAAATTAATGTTTAGCGTAATATTTTAGAAGACACCAATCCTTGCGTTGAAGGCAAACCTGTTGGAAGTCAATTATCGGATGGTGAATCGTGTTATTACAATAGTGATTGCCCTAAAAACTACTGGTGCCACATTGGTTACAATCAGCAAGGATCGTGTTGTATAATCGGCAAAAGTATGCTTATACAGCGATATATTTTTAAGCGGACCATATCCCATGAACATGCTGTCCCCCCTTGCTTTAGACTCAACTTTTATCTTTATAAGCTTAGGCTTAACGCTTTGTATACCTAAGCTCATTCTTACGCTTAGACTTTGGCTTTGAAATATGCTTAGTACTGGTGCGGCCCTGTTCTATACATTGGCCATATATTTTGTAAATGCGAAAACTGTTGACTTTTAAATTTCTCACTCGTGCTGTGGTTTTTACTTCAAGATTTCAAATTCCGACCAGATGGAGTATTTTATTGCGGGTTATGCTTTAAATTTATATGCTCTGGAAAAACACTATACCTACTTAAAATAATTTAGTTATATTTTTCTATACTTTTTTAAGTATAAATGTACTAAATATTGAGTAAATCTTTACTTAAATAATGTAAATAAGTAAAACTACTGCTATCATTTCCTGATTAATTAAAGTAAAGATCGGAATTTTGAGTGTACTTAAAATTAAGTAAAACTTTGCCAAGCACCGTAGTAAGTAAACCGACACTTAATTCGGCAACAGTTATACTTAATTTATATTTTTAGTGAGTATATATAATGATCTTATTACCTTCAGTGCATTTTCCCCGTGATCCATGCAAACAACCAATTATAACCGGAACCGGAAACGAAAACCTCGAACGATGGGGTTACGATAGTGCAACTGGTCAATGCCTGCGATTTCAATATGCTGGACTTAAAGGAAATATGAATAATTTTTCATATAAAATGGCTTGCGTCAAAGCGTGCGGTAAATTCAAATAATTTAGTCTCTTACAAAGTGTTTTAGAAGCAAACTTTATAGCATTTATAAACGAATCTGCAACAATTCGTCGCCTGACAACTTGTCACCAAACAGTGTCCTTACTGAATTAATCAAAACAGTATCTTAAGCGTAATCTGTAGCCCAAGCTTGAAACATGACGGGCGACGAAATGTACAGTCGATGAAATTTGGTGATTACAAGTTGCCGGTCGACGAGTTGTCATTGTACCTTGATTGATCGACTCGATAATCGTGCCGGTTTTGACGGTTTGAACGAAGCTTTTTTGCGAAAACTGTTGACCACAACAAAAACGTTTTTTCAGGTAAAATATTTCACCGAAATGGTTTGTATCAGAGTAACAGAGTTGCAAGCTGTTGTGGATTTTGCATTAAACCCGAATGTGTCGCTAAATATTAACGTGAAAGGGACAAAATATATATGTATAACCATCCATGACCAGTGACAGGGCCGAAGCAGCCCCTCCAGGCCCGTAGCCAGCTCATCTTGCTAGGGGGACTAAAAAAGTTTCAGAAGGGGCATTCAAGAGTTTTCAGTGACTTGCAAGCAAGGGTGAAAATTTTCTAGGGGGGCCTAAAATTTTTTTCATTTGGGGCTGAGCCCCCCTGGCTCCCCAAACGTTACGGGTTCGAACCCCCCTTCATACCTCCAGTTGGGGGGCACACTCCAAAGAAGGCCACGACCCTAACAAGATTTTAAACAAAAAAATAGCCATTCATATTCAACTTCAATCCGCATTTAAAATTTAGAAATTTACAATTTGAAAACAATTTGACCATTGCAAGGGATTCCAACCGTGGAATTTTTGCGCGATCATCAACCTTAGCCTGCGTCGACACTGACCATCCGGACTTCAAACCTTAGTGATAATCAAACGCCGTAGAGAATATTGAAATTTCAAAATGAATTTCGATAAAAACCTTCGGTTTGCTATATTGATTTAATTTAGAACAAAAATTGAAAAATTTAGAAGAAAATGCCGGTGTCACAATGGCCGGAACAAGCAAGGTATATTACGGCAGTGTATAGTTATGTTATAAGCTTGGTTTGTTTAGAGTTGGCAAGCGACAGTGTCGGTACACTGCAAAAACTAGTGAGTCAAATTGACTCTCTCCGAAATAAGCTTTTTTCTGACTACACAAACTGAGTCAAAATTCGACTGCGCCAGAGTCAAATTGAGTCGAATTTGACTCATGCAGAGTTGAATTTTGACTCCGTTTGTGTAGTCAGGAAAAGCGTATTTCGGAGAGAGTCAATTTGACTCACAATTTCTTGCAGTGTACGAGGATTTAATTAATCTAATCAATTTAACGGCTGGACATAATGTTCCATTACACAAGTCTGACGAAGTATCCGTATTGCCTGAATGAATCCAGTAACGTCAAGGACGTTCCCGAGGGTGGGCATTGGGTGGGTCACTTTTGTCGTTTGCAGTTAGTCGGCGGCCCCTTTGATGCAAGGCCCGCGGTCCGACACTTGGGCCCAATTTAATCCAACGCTGAATAGAGCTATTAGGTTGCACTTTTGCCACATTTAACTATATATCTTAAAAAGACACATTAATCCCAGTAACGTAACGTATCCATGGATGGCATATCCATTAAACGGCATCTAACTATAATCAAATCAAACATTTTGCATTATGCATAAAAAACTGTGTCGGGCTTTTCGGGAGCGAGGCGGAAAATTTCTGTATCCGATACGGTCTCGTCCGACAGTTCCATGCGAAAACCATTCTTTTGGAAATCAACATTCGTTTCCGGATCCATACGTCACCCGGTCACCCGAACACTGTAAAATGATTCGGCATTGAAAAATACCGGAGCCGGCGCCGCACTCAAAATAATATTTCTGATATTTAACAAAAAATTTCTTACATTTAAGAAATATGATTACGAAGTTGCACTTGAAAAGTATTTCTGTTATAACAGCAAATATTTCAGAAAAGTTTTGAAATAAAGTCAGAAAATAAACGTTTTGCAGTTAGTTTTTGAAAAATTGTCTTAAATTTCAGAAAAACATGTCAGATATGCCACAGAAAATATTTTTCTGAATAAATTCATAAATACTTAAGTAATGTGAAATTAATCAGTTAAAACAAAGTTTATAATTTGATAATTTTACCAAATGCCTGTGTACATTTTGTTGAATCGTTTGGTTTTACGCGCATTTTTAACGAAATCCTGGCAATTGTTTGCTCAAAATTTTACCCAAACTTATAACCGAAGCACGCCAAACAGATAAATGTTGCATTAAAACAATACAAAATTTCAATACCGAAATTGCCCAACCCTGCGGCCAAAATTCTAAACCGGAGCCAAAGCCGGAGTCGGAGGTTGATTTTCTGCCGGATCCGGAAGCAGACCTCAAACGTAACTAATGTGAAGAGTTGAAAAAAATTTTTTGTGACTTCTTGTAGCTTTTGGCAAAAATCATCGCTTACTTTAATTGTCAAAAGTATTCTTTCAGTGCCCGTGTGTCACGGAACACGGCAAAACCACGTGCGTCGCGTACGATCACGAAAATCAAGCTGTCGATTTGATCGAAGCCCTTTTAAATTTTAAAAATCCACTTGAACCAGAGCAGGAATCGCCATTTCGTGTGCTCAACGGTGGAAACGATGTAAATTGTGTCAACAATTATAGCATTTTTTGGCCCATGTGAACATCAGGGGCGGAACGTTCTTCTGTGGGACTATAGAAAAAAAGCAAGCGTAAAGCTTTAGACTAATTTTCTTGCGTGGCTTAGGATAAGATTATAGCATTTTTTGGCCCATGTGAACATCAGGGGCGGAACGTTCTTCTGTGGGACTATAGAAAAAAAGCAAGCGTAAAGCTTTAGACTAATTTTCTTGCGTGGCTTAGGATAAGGTTTAGGTTTAGGAATGTGCTCATTCTTACGCTTAGGCTTAGGCTTAGAAATATACTCATTCTTACTCTTAGGCTTAGACCTAGGCTTAGGAATATGCTTATATACTGTTCCGCCCCTGTTCTTTACAATGGCCCATTTTTTGAACGGAAAAGTAAACAAAACGTTGATGATCTGCATTATAGTCAATCTTGATTTGACGGCTCTGCAAAATTTTGCATATCAAATTTGTTCCTTTGTATAAAATTTTCAGCTGCGCACGTTCGCCAGGCGGTTTTCTAAAATTTCACATTTGGCAACTACCATCAGTTACTGTTAGGTTTTCAAATTATTGCGGTTGTTGAACTTAAAATTTGTACAGGAGTAGAGCAAGTTATATGCGTGAAATGTGTTGAATTTTGAGCCTTAGCATTCACTGGTACGATGGTTACAAAACCTATCACCAACTGAAGACAGGTGCTACACGCATTTGAGAACCTGGGCCCTATGCTTAGGATGGATTTAGTTTTAGACCAAGGCATAAAGCTCAAGCCTATAGCGGGGTACGCTTAATAGGCTGAAGCTCGTTGAAACAAACTATACAAATGCCGAAATTTTTTTCACGCTACTTTTATCCTGGATTCATGTTATACCTGGGGCATTCGGGTCACGCTTTGTCACATGTTGATTCTACAGTAACACAAATTTCTGCAACCGCCATCTGATACGGACAGACCAATGTCGAATAGCATATGATATACACTATCAGACAGATTGGTGAATATCATATGATATTCCAAATTAACAGCATATATAATATAAGTAGCAAGACGCATTTGGAGTGTTATATATGGTACTTTACTACACTGTTCAAGTGTATCATATGATATTCCATATGTAGTTTAAAACCGATCATAAGACAATGGGCCAGAATTTGAATATTCGCGCCAAAATTTTAATTTCCTGCCAAATTTGCAATTTCCCGCCAAGATTTGAATTTTCCCGCCGAAAATATAGTTTTCTTACCAAATTTTGAATCTTTCCGCAATAATTTAAATTTTCCGCTATAATATTTGGTATTGATACTTACATTGTCTGGTAATACCGTATGATACTAACGGCACATGTCTGCTAGTACCATATGAAATTCCATGATACGCAAACTTAGTTATGTAATTGAAGTGATGTAGACACAAATGAGTAATACATTCTATTAATTTGAGATATTGGTCAATTTGGCGACGGTATTTACATTTCTAGCATGCAGTTGATTTAAGCTGCACACCGAACGACCTCGAATGTCTTTCATGTTGCCGCTACCTGTTGGACTATTTAAAAGCGGATATCGCGAGCGATGCAGACTCAGAATTACGCAACGAAACGTTATTTCAACTGGATCGACAGTATAAATTGCTTAATTTACAGCACGTTCGACCTCACTGTTCTAAGTAAGCTAATAAATATTTCTGATTGGCAACATTTTCAACGCATCAAAGATTATACTAATTTTCGATTTTGTCTGTGATTTTTAGATAGTTTTCAAATAGTAACACAGTAAGGTCTTTCTACTTTAAGCGAAAAATTGTCAGTTTACTCATCTTTAAGCGAAAAATTTTGAGTTTACTGTCTATAAGGGGCTCCTGGCCACGCCATGGAGTAAATAGTTGTAGAAGTTTTTGGTTATTTTGTAATATTTTTATGTTTTTCGGCGAATTCTCTGCAAGTGATCGTTTTACAGCTGTGCTAATGTTTGTAGGTTTAAACTGGGCACCGACTACGACGACGGAAACAACGAATCAAAGACAGAAGCTGAAAAATGGCGTTTCGGGATTACCAACAAAGACATCCGTGATATAGAAGCTGCGTTGAAAGGTATAACCCGTGTATCAGGCCCGTAGCCTAGGTGGTGGGGCAGGGGTGTCTCATCCGCCCCCTGGAAAAATTTTGGCCCACCCTAGAAAGTTTTCAACTTCACTTGCAACTCATTGAAAACCCTTGAATGCCCCTCCTGAAAAATTTTTTATCACCCTTAGAAAGTCGAGATGGCTATGGGCCTGCCGTGTATAAATCAGGGGGGGGGGGCGTATTTCCTTAGAACTTCTATAGAGTAGCTTTAGCTTCAGATTATTTTTTGCTTAGGTTTAGGCTTACAGGTATGAGCTTATCCTTACGCGTAGGCGTAGGAATACGCTTATACTACTGATACAGCTTTGATCAATACACTGTCCAGGGGTGTGAATTTTGGTTACGTTTGTCATTTCTAATTTTTTTAGTTTTGTAAAGATAAATGAGAGTCATTTAATTTGTGCGATTTCTATTCAGGTAAATTGCTTAAGAGTTGTGCGAATTCTTGTCCTGCAACCACGAATTATATAGCATATGGGGAACATGAAGCTTCTTTTGAAGAAGCCGCCCATGTAAAGATCAGGGGCGGAACGTTTTTCTGTGGGACTGCAATAGTGTAAGCTTAAGCTTTAGACTAATTTTTTTTCGCTTGGCTTAGGCTTAGGTTTTAGGCTAAGGCGTAGAAATATGCTCATTCATACGCTTAGGATTGGGTTCAGGCTTAGGCTTAGGAATATGCTTATACTACTGTTCCGCCCCTGTTCCTTACATTGACCGAGGAAGCTAATAAAATTTTGCTAGGAGAAATGTTCAAAGATTTATAGGTTGCGGGGGTAGCAAATTGTCGGCAAGAGGATGGCGTCCATCACATCTTTCACTTTCTTCTCGTGGTTTCAAAGGTCCACGATACTGTAAATACTTGTGTTTAGTTTTTTTGCTTGCGGCTAAAAGAATGTTTATTTGTGTTTTGAGAGCAGTGGTACAAATAATTTTGTCCTATTATCAGAGTGTAAACGAACAACCCTGGAAATTGGCGGATACATCTACATCTTTGAAATTTTTTATGAATTGTTTCTACTTTTACTTCAAATCAAATACTGTAGTGGCCCGAATAAGACGGGGGACTGATATTTATTTGGCCCCTCCAGAGGGTATCCCACCCTTTTATTCGGTTATGGACTGTTTATTTCTAACCCTCCCTACGCCACTCTTCGTTACTGATATATATCCGTTGAATTAAACGTTTTTTTGCCTTGCATCAAAAACTTGAGCGATAATGCAAGGTGTTACTTAGGAATGTGCCTTCAAAACGTAAGTATGCTTTAAAGTTTTGAACTCTGCTGTATTTGTACTGGAGTCATGTATGCGCTACAATTAGGAATAATTGACATTTATGGACTCTAATTAGGGTTCAAGAACTGCATCCGCTTACGGACTCTTGTTAGGTATAAGTACTCCTATTGATTGGGACTCAAAATGGGGCTCCCCTCTTATTCCCCCTCTTATTCGGGTCACTACAGTAACTGTAACGTAATATATTAGTACTAAGAAATTAAGTAATTTGTACGTGACAACTATAATTACAAGGATAACAACGAAATTTCTAATACTTTTTATAATATAAAGCGGAAGTTGAGACACGGACACCGATTTGTTGTTCCGGAAGCACAAACGGAAACAGAATACCGGTTGCACAATGCGTAATTGATTTGCGTACAACTACGAGTAGTTTGAAGCCCTATTCACCTGTCAAGTTTTTGCTGCGAGAACTTGCAACTGCAAATCGCATTTGCAAGTTTTGTCTAAAATCCTGTTCGAAAAAGTTGCAGCTACAAATAATTCATTAAAAATCATAGCTAGGAATTTAGTTCACATGTGTGAACAAAAATGCAAGTTCAATGAATTTATTGCAGCCACTTTCTCATTGGTTGAAAAATGCAAGTTCAGCGCAATTTGCAGCTGCAAGTTCTCGCAGCAAAAACTTACACGTGTGAATAGGGTTTTAATGATTTGTTGTTTCAGGTTTGAAAGCGCTCGTAGACAAACGCTCAAATTCAGAAGAATGCACCAGAGATCGAAGCAAGCGTGCAGTGCAATCGAATTGGCGCAATTCTCAAGACAGTTAAGTGAACCAGATTTGTCGGTTCAATATTTGTTTGGTCCATCCAAAGCTGTCAAGGATCGGGCATTTCCAGTGAAGACAGAGGGACTGGCGACTCATAGACTAAGAAGTTTAGGCTTTAGGCTTTGCATTAGGCTTACGTTTAGGCATATGTTTACGTTTTAGGCATATGTTTACGTTTGAGGCATATGTTTACGTTTAGGCACATGCACTCGGGAGTCAAATTGACGCGCTCGGAAATAGGCTTTTCCTGACTACACAAACTGAGTCAAATTTTATTCCGCCAGAATCAAATTCGATTCACTGAACCGCTCAGGGAGTCCAATTTGACTCTGGCGGAGTCAAATTTGACTCAGTTTGTGTAGTCACGAAAAGCATATTTCCGAAAGAGTCAATTTGACTCCCCATTTTTTTACAGTGTGTTTATGTTTAGGCATATGTTTTCGTTTAGGCATATGTTTACGTTGAGGCATATGTTTACGTTTAGGCATATGTTTACGTTTAGGCACATGCACTGTAAAAAATCAGTAGTCAAATTGACGCCCTCGGAAATAGGATTTTCCTGACTACACAAACTGAGTCAAATTTTATTCCGCCAGAATCAAATTCGATTCACTGAATCGCTCAGGGAGTTCAATTTGACTCTGGCGGAGTCAAATTTCACTCAGTTTGTGTAGTCAGGAAAAGCCTATTTCCGAAAGAGTCAGTTTGACTCCCCATTTTTTACAGTGTGTTTATGTTTAGACATATGATTACGTTTAGGCATATGTTTACGTTGAGGCATATGTTTACGTTGAGGCATATGTTTACGTTGAGGCATATGTTTACGTTTAGGCATATGTTTACGTTGAGGCATATGTTTACGTTTAGGCATATGTTTACGTTTAGGCATATGTTTACGTTTAGGCATATGTTTACGTTTAGGCATATGTTTACGTTTAGGCATATGTTTACGTTTAGGCATATGTTTACGTTTAGGCATATGTTTACGTTGAGGCATATGTTTACGTTTAGGCATATGTTTACGTTTAGGCATATGTTTACGTTTAGGCATAAGTTTACGTAGAGGCGTATGATTACGTTTAGGCATATGTTTACGCTTAGGCATATGTTTACGTTTAGGCATATGTTTACGTTTAGGCATATGTTTTCGTTTAGGCATATGTTTACGTTTAGGCATATGTTTACGTTGAGGCATATGTTTACGTTGAGGCATATGTTTACGTTGAGGCATATGTTTACGTTGAGGCATATGTTTACGTTTAGGCATATGTTTACGTTTAGGCATATGTTTACGTTTAGGCATATGTTTACGTTTAGGCATATGTTTACGTTTAGGCATATGTTTACGTTGAGGCATATGTTTACGTTGAGGCATATGTTTACGTTTAGGCATATGTTTACGTTTAGGCACATGCACTGTAAAAAATCAGTAGTCAAATTGACGCCCTCGGAAATAGGATTTTCCTGACTACACAAACTGAGTCAAATTTTATTCCGCCAGAATCAAATTCGATTCACTGAATCGCTCAGGGAGTTCAATTTGACTCTGGCGGAGTCAAATTTCACTCAGTTTGTGTAGTCAGGAAAAGCCTATTTCCGAAAGAGTCAGTTTGACTCCCCATTTTTTACAGTGTGTTTATGTTTAGGCATATGTTTACGTTTTGGCATATGTTTACGTTTAGGCATATGTTTACGTTTAGGCATATGTTTACGTTTAGGCATATGTTTACGTTTAGGCATATGTTTACGTTGAGGCATATGTTTACGTTTAGGCATATGTTTACGTTTAGGCATATGTTTACGTTTAGGCATATGTTTACGTTTAGGCATATGTTTACGTTAAGGCATATGTTTACGTTTAGGCATATGTTTACGTTTAGGCATATGTTTACGTTGAGGCATATGTTTACGTTTAGGCATATGTTTACGTTTAGGCATATGTTTACGTTTAGGCATATGTTTACGTTTAGGCGTATGTTTACGTTTAGGCATATGTTTACGTTTAGGCATATGTTTACGTTGAGGCATATGTTTACGTTTAGGCATATGTTTACGTTTAGGCATATGTTTACGTTTAGGCATATGTTTACGTTTAGGCATATGTTTACGTTGAGGCATATGTTTACGTTGAGGCATATGTTTACGTTTAGGCATATGTTTACGTTTAGGCATATGTTTACGTTTAGGCATATGTTTACGTTTAGGCATATGTTTACGTTTAGGCATATGTTTACGTTTAGGCATATGTTTACGTTTAGGCATATGTTTACGTTGAGGCATATGTTTACGTTGAGGCATATGTTTACGTTGAGGCATATGTTTACGTTTAGGCATATGTTTACGTTTAGGCATATGTTTACGTTTAGGCATATGTTTACGTTGAGGCATATGTTTACGTTGAGGCATATGTTTACGTTGAGGCATATGTTTACGTTTAGGCATATGTTTACGTTTAGGCATATGTTTACGTTTAGGCATATGTTTACGTTTAGGCATATGTTTACGTTGAGGCATATGTTTACGTTGAGGCATATGTTTACGTTGATGCATATGTTTACGTTTAGGCATATGTTTACGTTTAGGCATATGTTTACGTTTAGGCATATGTTTACGTTTAGGCATATGTTTACGTTTAGGCGTATGTTTACGTTTAGGCATATGTTTACGTTTAGGCATATGTTTACGTTGAGGCATATGTTTACGTTTAGGCATATGTTTACGTTTAGGCATATGTTTACGTTTAGGCATATGTTTACGTTTAGGCATATGTTTACGTTTAGGCATATGTTTACGTTGAGGCATATGTTTACGTTTAGGCATATGTTTACGTTGAGGCATATGTTTACGTTTAGGCATATGTTTACGTTTAGGCATATGTTTAAGTTTAGGCATATGTTTACGTTTAGGCATATGTTTACGTTTAGGCGTATGTTTACGTTTAGGCATATGTTTACGTTTAGGCATATGTTTACGTTGAGGCATATGTTTACGTTTAGGCATATGTTTACGTTTAGGCATATGTTTACGTTTAGGCATATGTTTACGTTTAGGCATATGTTTACGTTTAGGCATATGTTTACGTTGAGGCATATGTTTACGTTGAGGCATATGTTTACGTTGAGGCATATGTTTACGTTTAGGCATATGTTTACGTTTAGGCATATGTTTACGTTTAGGCATATGTTTACGTTTAGGCATATGTTTACGTTTAGGCATATGTTTACGTTGAGGCATATGTTTACGTTGAGGCATATGTTTACGTTGAGGCATATGTTTACGTTTAGGCATATGTTTACGTTTAGGCATATGTTTACGTTTAGGCATATGTTTACGTTGAGGCATATGTTTACGTTGAGGCATATGTTTACGTTGAGGCATATGTTTACGTTTAGGCATATGTTTACGTTTAGGCATATGTTTACGTTTAGGCATATGTTTACGTTGAGGCATATGTTTACGTTGAGGCATATGTTTATGTTGAGGCATATGTTTACGTTGAGGCATATGTTTACGTTTAGGCATATGTTTACGTTTAGGCATATGTTTACGTTTAGGCATATGTTTACGTTTAGGCATATGTTTACGTTTAGGCATATGTTTACGTTTAGGCATATGTTTACGTTTAGGCATATGTTTACGTTGAGGCATATGTTTACGTTTAGGCGTATGTTTACGTTTAGGCGTACGTTTAGGCATAAATTTACGTTTAGGTTTAGGCTTATGCCCGAGCTTAGTGTTAGGTTTTTTACGTTAATATTCAGGCTTATGGGTCGTAAATTGCATAAAAGCATTAAAATTGCTTTGAATTTCAGTATCGTCGGTCCGAAGAATTTTTTGCTCAAGTCGAGGAGAAGCAGTCCGCGACGGATCAGGATATATTCATTTATGTAATCGTTGCTGGAATATTGTTTCGCTTCGATCAAACATACAACCGAATTATATTAATGTTATGACGTGTGATAGTGACACGCGGTGCTTGTCTGGTAAAAAGCGGTCACCTTCCTCATAATAGAGCTCACGAAGGGGGGGGGGGGGTAATATTAATACTATATGCGAATTTCTGAAATACGTTTATATCAGAGGCGTATACAACGGAGAGAAAGGGTATAGGATAATGTTACTTTTAGAACCGTGACAGTAGATTATTAAGCATATTCGTAAGCCTAAAGCCTATAACCGAAGCGTTGAAAAAAGTGTAAACTAATTATGCTCGTTCATAGTCTAACCAGAAACCGGGACGCGCCTAAAACTAGCATCGGTCGGGTATGTTATATCCCACCGAAATTTTTAGAAATACTCAAACAGATACAAGTTTACATGCTGTAGAATAATTTAACTAAACTCGGTCAATGTATACGATCAGGCGCGGAGCATTGTTCTGTGGGACTAGAATAGAGTAAGCTTAATAAGCTTTGGACTAATTTTTTTACTTGGCTCAGGTTTAGGCTTAGGCTTAGGCTATAGGAATATGCTTATTCTTACGCTTAGGCTTAGGCTTAGATTTAGGCTTATAGGAATATACTTATAACACTATTCCGCTGCTGTTCTGTTATTGGCCCAAAACTCTAAAAAATATTCACAACGCTTGTTCTGCTTGCTAGCAAACAGATTTATTTTACACGCGAGTTATCGTCTCCAAAAATGAAATCGTGGTTATACCCCTGGTACAGATCAGCAATTTAATACATATTTTAGTTCCTAGCTGTTTAAACCCATTGCTATACGCAGGGTTGAACACCGGAAAAACGGTGTTTTTTTTCGGATTTTTTCGTTTTTTCCGAGGGGTGTTAAAAAACGGAAAATCAATTTTGTAACTCCTGTTTGATTAAATATGGTAATATAGTTCTAAAATAGAAAATCGAACGAAATCGGGTATATGACAGCTCTGTAGTACAGTAGGCTTATCATCGTGCGTTAACAATGTTGATACAGTTACTTTGATTCTCCTAATGTCATTTTAACATATACAAATCGTTCACTATCCTTATTGCAGTTGTAAATGCATTAGTACACGATTTTCAATTTTTCCGTTTTTTCCGGGAAAACCGGAAAACCGCTGTATTCCGGTCGATACAAATGTTTCCGGAAAAAACCAACCCTACGGCCGATTCGTCGCCAATTCAGTCGAGCAATCAGGAATTGTTAGCAAAATCGGCCAATATGAAGAACAGTGGCGGAACAGTATTATAAGCATATTCCTAAGTCTAAGCCGAAGCCCAAGCCTTAGTCTAAGCCTAACAATGAGCATATACAAACGCCTAAGCCTTAGCCTTAAGGCAAGCAAAAAAATTAGTCTAAAGCTTAACTTTAATCTAATGCGGTAGCACAGAAAAACGTTCTGCCCCTGATCTTTACATGGGCCGCAGAATCGCTAGAAAATTTAGTAACAACCCTCACAATAAAGTTCTGTATATGAAATTTTTTGTTAATCTAAAATGCTTGTGGCCGCCCGTAGCCGCGACTTTGCAGCCATAAATTTTAAATTTAATTTTAAGCATTTAAATTTCAGGTTGGGGTCAGTGTCGCGAAACTTCAATGCACTATAATGTGATCAAAAACGCACGGTCGTACAGTTTATCAGCGCCATACAACTGCAATTGTCAAGTGAAAGCCGGATCAGCGTTGCATTCGTTTGTTCGCAATTAGAAGAATCACAGAACAGGAGTGTTTTTAGGAAATTATATTTACAAAAAGTTGGTCAATGTATCAACGGCCGTAGCAGTAGTATAAACATATTCCTAAGCCTAAGCGTTCTCAGCTTAAATCTAAGCCAAAGCACACAAAAAATCGTCTAACGCTTAAGCTTACTCTACTGCAGTCCCGCAGAAACGTTCCGCTCCTGATTTTTACATTGGCCGAAAATGTTTACATTTTCGAAAGCTGTAGCATCTTACGATCGAAGCACGTAGCCAGTAGGACATATTAAAGGGCCAAAAACTACTTAATGGTCAAGCATGTGGGGAGTTCATATGTCTTAGAAGCGGTACTGTCGAAGATAAGTTCGCCGGTGACTTCCTCTGGATACACTTATCTTCAATCAGGGGTAAAGGATACAAAATATATTTGGTTCTGTTTGACGGTGAAAACCATAAAACGAATCGAAAATGCATTTTGTAAAGTTTTATGTGTACAACCTGTTCGAGAGAAACGAATTTAAATGAACATATTTTACGCAGTGACACAAACCGACTGTTCCTATGTCAGTTAAATAGTAAATCTTCAAAATTCTAACGAAATTTGATCTAACTATTACTTATATTACACTGCTAAAAATTGGTGAGCCTCAAATTGACTCTTTCCGAATCAGGCGTTTCCGAACTACACAAACTGAGTCAAGATTCTTTTCGAAATATTCTTTTCCGGACTGCGCAAACTGAGTCAAATTCGACTCCGCTAGAGTCAAACGTGCGACTCAGTGAGTCGAATTTGACTCTGGCGGAGTCGAATTTTGACTCAGTTTGTGTAGTTCGGAAAAACCTATTTCAGAGAGAGTCAATGTGACTCGCCATTTTTTGCTGTGTACTGTAAAGTATAAAGTATATAAAGTAACATTTAAGAGTTACTTTGTTTTATACTCAAACGGCTGACTCGATTACAAAAAACGTTTAAAAATGATCTAATGCTTAAGCTTACTCTTTTCTAGTTCCACAGAAAAACGTTCCGCCCCTGATTTTTACACGGGCCTAACAAATTATATGGAAACTCATAATCCGGAATACCCGCTGTCTGTATGACGGAACTTCACGTTTACAATCGTATATATATATATATATATATATATATATATATATATATATATATATATATATATATATATATTTATATATATCTGTTAAACTTAAAATCAAACATTATTATTCCGGATCGCGAACCACTTGCATATCATCGTTTTTAAGACGAAGTTTTAGCTAAATTATGTAAAACTTTAATTCAATTATATATTTCGTCATGGTATAGCTAAGTACGCTTTAAAATTCGCTTCAATTTACATTTAAGCCCTCAAGTGTACAGAATATAAATGTAAGCATTAATACTAGTTCACGTCATTCTGCTGAACGGTTGTACTTGTGCGAAAATGATCTTAGACAGAGTCATAGGCTTTAGGTATTCGATTTAGGCTCAATACATAAGCTTTGGGATGTAGGCTTTGTGACTTGTTCTGCACACAGAACTATTTCATTGATGTTGTTCATTATTGAAAACCTTATTCGTTTAGGATATATTACCCCGTCTTATTGACCCGTTCTGGGGGCTGTTTGATATCTCGGCTCAAGTAAAAATCAGTTGCGGAACGATTTTTTGTTGAACTACAACAGAGTTAGCTTAAGCTTTAGACTAATTTTATGTTTGGTTTATGCTTAAGCTTAGGCTTAGGCTTAGGAATAAACTCATTCTTACGCGTAGGCTTAGGCTTAGGCTTAGGGTTAGAAACAAACTCATTCTTATGCGTCGGCTTAGGCTTAGACTTAGGTTTACGCTTAGAAATAAGCTTATAAAACTGTTCCATCCCTGTTCTTTACATTGGCCGTTATGTTTAAACGGTCACAGCCTGCATGCAACCAAATATTTCGCTTTTTATTTCGGTGTCATTATGATTCAGTTTCCCACTGCCGTGATTTTGAAAAATTACAGTGCAAAATTGAAACTGAAATATTAAAACCATTTCTATATACGCGGTTTTAGAATAACTGAATTTACCATATGTGCAATTTTGAATTTTCCAATTTTCAACCTCTATGATATTTAAAAACTAACGGGAATATTTTGTCGTTCCAAATTTTCACACAGCGGACACCAGATAAAGTGGATGATGCGTAAGTGTTTTGTTGAGACAATACAATAGAAGTAGTATCCAAATCGAATTAGGCACACGCGGATGATGCGAAATGTCTAAAAATAATTGAAGTTATGTCTAGAATGAAAGTTTACGAAAGCTGAAGCGTTAATAGAAAAACTCTCTTAATCACTTCGAGAACACGATACAAAGCAAAAAATGGTGAGTCTCTCTCCGAAATAGGCTCTACGGGACTACACAAATTGAGTCAAATTCGACTCATCCAGAGTCAAACATGCGACTCAGTGAATCGAATTTGACTCTGCCGGAGTCGAATTTTGACTCAATCTGTGTAGTCCCATAGAGCCTATTTCGGAGAGAGTCAATTTGACTCACCATTTTTTGATGTGCAGGTCTGTTAATAATTCACCATATTTATATTTTCTTTCAATTTACTTATACGTTGCTGTCAAAGCTGTGATCTTTCAGTTTACAACTTCGTATGATATAGACAACCGGGCAATATAAAGAACTAGGGCGGAACAGTATTACAGGCATATTCCTAAGCCTAAGCCTTAAGTGTAAAAATGAGCATATTCCAAAGCCTAAGCCTAAGCCTAAGTCAAAGGCTAAGTGTAAGAATGAGCATATTCCAAACCCTAAGCTTATTAAGCCTAAGCCAAATCCTAAGTGTAAGAATGAGCATAAAGCCTAAGCCTAAGCCTAAGCCTAAGCCTAGGCGTAAAATGAGCATATTTCAAAGCCTACGCCTAAGCCTAAGTCTAAGCCAATCAAAAAAATTAGTCTAAAACCTTAAGCTTACTCTATTGCAGTCCCACAGAAAAACGTTCCGCCGTTGATCTCTATATGGACCGACAATCCAGTACAAGCTTATCACCGCAAAACGTATATTAGCACAGCCAAACCAATGCCTGTTTAGATTTGCTCAAAATGTTTCACAAAATTACAACACAGGCCTGCCCAGATTGAACCGACCAACCCCTCATATGGATATTCAAGCCGTACATTTGTGGTCGACAATTTAACAATTTTAAATTATTTAAATGATTCAAAATCTAAATTTCGTACTCGAAATTGTTGACACAAATATTAAAAGCTACGAAATCCAATCTTAATTGGATCAAGCGTTCGACGCATTTTTGTGCAAAAAAAAACAAACTGCAGCTGCAAACGTGTATGGAAATTTGATATTAATGACATGCGATCATTGCAAATATGGCACAGGTTGCTAAGCATGAATGCGCTAAACAATTCGAATGTGCGGTGTCTTTTGTGTAAATTTGTCTCGTAACCTAATAGTCATTACTATACGAAATGCATATTTTGAGGTATATTCGCCTCATTAAGCATGCCTACTCTGCTGGTATAGCTTAAAGGTTTTGATGGTTTAATGTCCCATTTATTTCAATTATATTCTTGTTCTTAGTTTTTTGTGCAGTTTATATTTTTACACAGGAAACGACATATGTTTATCGACTGTTTATGTTATTGATTACAGTACGCTGAATAGTATTCCCGTAAGCTACGTAAGCTTAAGTCTAGGCCTAAGCCTAAGCGCAAAAATAAGCATACTCCTATAAGCCTAAGCTTAAGTCTATTGTATTCTAAGCAAAAAAATTTGTCTAAAGCTTAAGCATACTCTATTCTAGTCCCACAGAAAAACGTACCGCTCCTGATCTTTACGTGTGCCACCGTCAGGCTAGTGTTCCAATAATGAATTGCTTAGAGTGGGAGGTTCAGGAAGCGGCAACCCCCCCGTCCTGCTTAGGGTCCTTGAAATTGCGGGTGGTCAGGGGGGCGTCCCCTCTGAGAAGCCAATTAAAGAAACGTTTTTTATGTGGAGGAGCTTTTCCTTGTTTTGGTCCCAGCTGTCTCTCTGTCCAACTGTCCTGCTGTCCCAACTGACCAAGTGTCTCGAACTTCCACTATCCCGACTTTTCTAACTGTTACAATTGTCCCACTGTCCCCCAGCAGCCTCAACTGTCTCACTGTCCCGCTGTCCCACCTGTCCCGCTGCCCCAGCTGTCCCGCTGTCCCAACTATCCCCCGGTCTCGCTGTCCTAACTATCCCGTTGTACCAACTGTCCCGCTGTCACAACTGTCCCACTGTTCCAATTGTCCTAATTTTCCCGCTGTCCCAACTGTCCCGCTTTCCAAACTGTCCAGCTGTCCAACTGTCCAATTGTCCAAACTCTCCCACTGTCCCAACTGTCCCGCTTACCCAACGCTGTTCGAACTGTTCCGCGGTACCAACTGTTCCGCTATCCCAACAGTCCCGCTGCCCCAACAGTCCTCACCGTCGCAATTATATTTGTTGCGTGTACTCAGTGTGTCTTATAATAAATTTACAATTTTTTTACCAATGCGCATCCTTTTGGGAACAAGTTCGAAAGTCCTTGAAAACGCTAAATCTGCTCAGCCAATACTGTTTGAGCGTTAATTTAGCTCATTCGTAGACCCTTCGTTTAAAAAATTTCTATCATACCTTTGGAAACGTATTAGTTTGCTCATAACCTGAACGCTGAATCATTTTGAATTTCTGTCAGTAGAAGCTGTTTTGATTCTGCAATAAATACTAAAAAGTTCGACAAATTACAGCTTGTTTTGGATATTTGAATGAAAAAATATAAATTAACTTACATTTTAAAGCTGTTTGCGTAACTTATGAAATGGCAGCACCGACGCTTGCAGTCGCATTATCATCAGCCGTGTTCGTTGCGATTTTGACTGTTCTGGTGCCCATTCGTTCAACTGAAGCTCGATTCCCGTCTAAAATTGTTCGAGTTGAATCGAATACTTACACCCCGTCAGCACAAGCGAACAACGGTGGCAGCGGAGCGGTTCGACAGTTTGCCGGAACTCGGTTCCGACCCTATGCTACTTGGCTTCAGCGTCGACGCAGGAGTGATGAAGACAGCAAGAGCGACAACAAACGAACAGTGATCTTTTATGTGGGTGGTGGAGCAGCGAGATATTTGAGTGGCGGCCGGCGAAAACGATTGTTCGAAAAACGGCCTGTGGGAGTTGGCAGGTCAGGGTACGCTGAATATTTGGAACAACGGCAATCGCACGGAAAACGAACGACAGAAGATGGGCAAATTGTCGGGATCAATGGACTACCGGCGGCGGATGTTTTTATGGTACCCGAAAATGGCGAAGCGGCGAAGAGACAAGGATTCGGGAGCATTTCGATGGGCAAACGAGGCGGGGGCAGACAGTTTGCGGCGGTTTCGATGGGAAAACGAGATGTGGCGACGTACCGCGATTCTGGCTCGCGGACCGCAGGAAGGCCAGCAATGTCGGGAGCGGTTGGATTTTTGAACCGAATTTTGAATCAAAGTTATCAGTATAAACGTAGCGGATGGCAAAATGCCGACGGAGTTTGGGGATAACGATTAGATTAAGCTGTTGAATGTCTAAAATGTTCCTAACCCAAATAGATTCGTATTGTAATCTCAAACTTAGTCGTATGCTTTGGTGTATGTTCAGATTTGGACGATTTCGGAATGTTGAATAGAAAAATACTTTAGGTTTCCTAGAAAGTTCTTTTGGCAGCCATGGACCAGAAATGTTTGTTGTCTAGTACTAGTAAAATTGATCATTGATATATCGTTAAAATAACCTGAAACATCTCTCAAGTTCACATATTAAAGCAATGCATACAAGGAATGATCTTTACTTTATGCTACCAGATACCAGGGAAAACGATTAACGCACAGCTAAAATCTTAAACTTAAGCGGATCGTACACTGCAAAAATGGTGAGTCAAATTGACTCCCTCCGAAATAGGATTATCCGGACTACCCAAACTGAGTCAAAGTTTGACTCCGCCGTAGTCAAATTCGACTTATCACCATTTTATGCAGAGTACTAGAGCGGTCGGAAAAAGAGGGGAGCAATAAAAGAGGGCTGCTATTTTGAGAGCGTCAATTTGACTCACTATTTTTTGCAGTGCATAAAGTCCTAAGAATCTATAAAATAGACAAGAGCAGAGATGTTGAATATACTGACCAATTACTATCATATACCGACACTCCTCTTAACAGGCATAAACTTTATAAAAATTTGGAAAAAAAATTAACGGATATTTCAATCAAGAAAAATGCGTCGAGCAACATAGTTCCGACCAAACAAAGGAATTGACATGGGAAATAAACAGTCCCTAACCGAATAACAGAGTGTGGTATCGCGTAAATGGCATGTAAACAGTTATTACTTTTATTAAGGTATATGCAGTAATCAAAGATGAAACTAGCGGCCAATGTTACTTTTAGGGGTGTGCAACTGTCACGCGGGACCGCAAGGCACAGGAGTGTAATAGGGGCAAATTTATGCATATACTCCTGCTGATAGCATTACGGGCAGATGGGAAAATGGGACAGGCCTGTTTCGGGCAAATGGGAAAATGGGACAGCTGCAATTTTTCGCTGGGCAAACGGAAAAACAAGACCGGTTGATTTTGGGCAAATGGGAAAACGGGATAGCTGCGAAAATTCGCTGGCAAAATGGGACAGGCCTGTTTCAGGCAAATGGCAAAACGGGGCAGCTGCACTTTTGCGCTGGGAAAACGGGAAAACGGGACAGGTTTGTTTCGGGCCAATGGAAAAACGGGACAACTGCAAATTTTCGATGGGAACACGGGACAGGTTTGTTTCGGGCAAATTGGAAAACGAGACAGCTGCAAATTTTCCCTGGGAAAACGAAGCGGTTGCAAATTTTCGCTGGGAAAACGGGACAATGGGACTGGCCTGTTTCGGCCAAATGGGAAAACGGGACAGCAGCAATTTTTCTCTGGAAAAAAACGGGAAAACGTTGCAGGCAAAACATAAGAATGAGCATATGCCTAAGTCTGTAAAAGCCTAATAAAGCCTAAAGCCTAAGCCCAAGCCTAAAGCCAAGCACAAAAATTAGTCTAAAACTTAAGCTTACTCTATTGCAGTCCCACAGAAAAACGTTCCGCCCCTGATCTTTTACCAAACCTGATACCGCCTTGTGCTAGCTCAAGTCGTATTAATTCCGCTTAGGACTAGCCCAAATCGGAATTGGGCTGAATTATGACTTGAGCTGTGACATATGTACTAAAACACCATAATACTGTTTCAAAGGCGGTTGGGATCAAAAATTTCTGCCAATGTAAAGATCAGGGGCTGAATATTATTATAACCATATTTCTAAGCCTAAGCCTACGCCTCAGCCTAAATCTAAGCGTAAGATTGAGCATATTCCGAAGCCTAAGCCTAAGCCAAGCAAAAAATTAGCCTGAAGCTTAAGCTTACCCTATTGCAGTCCCACAGAAAAACAGTCCGCCCCTGATCTTTACATGGACTCCTTTTATAAAACTGTGCGAATGTTTTTTGGTTCAAAACGTGGGTAGAGTTGAAAATCTATGAACCGAAAAATCAATCATAACCACAATGTCTGGCCTCAGTCAAATTGAAAGTGGGGAACCAAAATTTGGGGTGTCGGCCACCCAATGTCCACGGGTGGACGCCCTTGTGCCATTACACTTTCTATGGGAAATGGGGAAATGAGGGAGTTTTATTTCTGTAGGAAAAACGAAAAACGATAGAAATTTTTTGTTGACATTGATTTTATGGCGCGGGAGCTGCCACCCTACAGCACCCCCCGCCGCATTTGTAACGATCTTAAGCAGGAAGGGGGCTGCCGTCCCCAAACCCCCGCACTAAGGGATCTAGCTAACCACACACAACAACAGCAACAGCAACAACAAAGTTTAGTAAATCTTAGCATATGCACAAACAGGAGTTGCAAATGCTGCTCTTCCACTCTGTTGCGGTTCCGCAAGAAAAGGTGACGCCCCTGAAAGTAACCTGGGCCAAACTAGCAATGAACTTATAACAGAAATCAAATAAACCATTTAAATTTTAACTTTCTAGAATTGTGAAATACATAGCTGGGTGAGCTCGAAGTTGCATTGCATTTAACAGCGATTACGTACAACCAAAATTTCGAGAAGTGCTATTCAGACTTGCCTGTTTTTGCAGTTAAAACTTGCACTTGCAGCTGTCATGGGCAAGTTCGGTCACAAAACAGTTCTGAAGTTCTCGTATTTGCAATTAATTAACCGGAATTCGTGCTCTTTGTCGCCACGTACCTGTCAGTTTAGGTAGGAACCAGATGGAAAAGCGGGCCTCCGGAGTGGGGATCGAATTCTCAGCCTGCGGATGTTAAGCGAACAATCTACCAGCCGCCACGCAGCCTGCTTTTCCAACTGCATTTTTCGTCGACAACCTATAATGTGTCGACCGTATGCTGTCAGCTAGCATACATACAGTGCACTATATTGCATGTTCAAATAACAGACAAGCATGTCTCATATGGTTGTATATACTATTCAATTCAAGTCGCACGATTGAACGCTGTGGCTAGTCGGCTGAATTTGTTCCAATTGCGTTTTTATTGGCCAGTCCGAAACCATGTTGTTGAGCGCTTCTGAATTGATTTAGAGTTTTTGAATTTAATCGAGAAGGTTGAATTAATTCAAATAACAAACTTGTTTGATATTTCACTGTCCATGGCGATGGTATCTAATCTAGATTTACATATTTTGAGCGCTCAATTAAACAAGAATTGTACGCTTTGATAGCGATGTAAGCATGTGAAACATGCTTGTCCTGGTATGCAATGAATGCAATGCATATTGTGGTGTACGGTCAACACATATAGTCGACGAAAAATGCAGTTGGACAGGCTGGCTACGTGGCGCAGTGGTAGAGTGCTCGCTTAATGATCCATAGGCGGAGAGTTCGATCCCCGCTCGAACCCGCTTTTCCAGCTGCTTAGTAAAAAGGTCTGATGTCTCGATTCCTACCTAGACTGACAAGCGATATTAAGACAAATTACGATTAAGTATTCTTCATGCGTGATTTTTTTGCAGCTGATGGCTGGTGATAAGGTGCCAGCAACTTCTGATCACCTGTATATGCAAAATTGGTTTAACTTAGCAGGCAAAATTTAGTACCCAAATTTCTAAGTTTGGTAAAAATTTACCGGAAGCAGAAGGTGAAAAAATGTCGGATGAGAAACCAGAATTCCTGCTGCACTCTGCTGCGAAAAAGTACCGATTCTTGCCCTAAACTTTTTATACATAACAGTACTTTGAAATGCTATCAATTTCACCTGTTGTGGTATATCGGTGGTCTGATCAGTGACACTTTGAGACGTCTGTTCTCTAACCGCTGTAACCCGGGTTCTAGTATTCACGTTTTGTAATCAATAACACCTCAACGAAAAATTGAGAGTATTCTTCTGGTAACATATCGCTAACTGGAGGAAATGTGCATTTCTTAACTAATTAAGTAATGTTGATAAAAACCAGTTGAGCTTTATGTTGTTGAAATTCAGTGTTTTATTTTGCGGACAATGGTAAATTTTACGGTTTTTGTGCCATAAACAATATGCCAATCGTCAGGCAGAGTAGAGGAAGTGAACAACAGATTAAAAGTAACCGTCAAACGGTAAGCCAGATCGGTTGCTTAATGACTCAACTAAAATGAACAGATAATACGTATCCAGTGACGATGAAAGCTTAATCAATGCTGTCGTATTGCATTTTGTCGCGATTGTTGTTTCTGCCTTGCTGAACCTTTTATATTTTGAATATGTCCAGCAGACGTTACGGTTATGTAAAATCTGCATCGATATTTTAATTTTAAGGCAGTACACATCACCTATATATTATATTTATTATTTTTTGCTACGTACCTGTTTCACTCATATTTATTATGGTTCGAAAGGGTAACTTTCGGGTAAGTTGGAGCTATTGTTTGTTTTGATTGGCGTGTGAGGCTTAGAATTTGTTTCAGGATCACATCGACTTGTACACATAAGTACAACGTTATCGGATTGCCAAATGCATCATATGTTAACCCATATTGTGTCAGCTTGTAGTCAATGCAATCAAACTGTTTACAAGTAATGGCCTCTAGATTAGTTTAATATTTATTGTATAATTATATAATGTAACAGTGTGTTTTTAGTACATCAACTTTACTGACCGCATTGCACAGATCAATGTTGATTTACTTCATACACGCCATTATCCGGGTGGTTCATCCACAACTCCAGACCAAGCCTTTGAAACGTTTTTTGCTCAGGAACTTGAAAAAGTTCAAGATTTAGACTATACGGAACAGTTCAGTAAGTTCGTCACTTTCTGCGTTTGTTTCGTTATTCATTACAAATTGGCTGCTTGTAACTTATTTTTGGATAGTATCAGATATATCCGGGTACTCTATACGCATGTATGCAGTATTTTAATAGGGAAATACCATAATATATGTATAATAGAAATCTTTCCGTTATAAACAAACCGTATTATATGTATTGACTTCTTTATCTTGGGGGTTGAGCTATACGAATTTGTCCAGTTAATACGTATAGAGTTTAGTTTATGCGCCCCATTAGGATGCTACTGAAATTAAAAACATTAAAGAGAATATGTTGGTTTTGCCCGAGCAGTGTGTTAAGGGCCATTTATTTTCAGTTTGAATTTATAAGCATTGTTGAAGTTTGTCGCTTCGTAATATGTCAAGTATATAAATATCGAATTATATTCCGGGTAAATTCGGTTCCGGCATTTTTTCAACTTCCAGTTCCGGTAACACTAAATTTTTAGTGAAAATTAAGCATTTTAGTAAGGAATGACGATAAAAATAAAATAGGCTTCATTAGCATAGTATATAAACCTTGACAATCACCGACGTAAAATACAGCAGATTAAGTAAATACCTATGTCAGTATATGTACATGTTGGGAACGCATGCGTTTTAGGTTCATTCCTGTCGCAACTTCCGCCCGATCTGCAAAGTTATCCGCAGTTAATACTGAAAAAGGTTAGTTAATGTAGAAATAAAGCCTAAAAATAAACCTTATCTTTGTATTTTAATAATAAACATATATGTATGTGTCGCTATTTGTTAACGGAAAATCGTATTGTGACATATAATTTAACATATATACAATTCTAGGTTTTATCCAAAGCTATTTAATTTTAGGACGCGGTTTTTACAGCAATTGAGAAGGCCTTTACAACAATTACACCATCGTCTTTGAGACATTTGCTCGAGTATGTTTTACAATGTATCTGCTGTTGCAATTTTCTTTAGATCACTATAGTAGGGCGTAAACCGGAACTGAATTATACCAGTTTCGACAGTATGCATGCTTCATACTAATTTTTTCAAAATATCCTGATAAAAATTATACTAAATTATTCTGTGATTCGGAACTAACTGTTATTAAAGGTTTTGTTTTATTTTGTATTTTTATATATATATGTAATATTGAGCTGTACTTTTGGTTCTCTCGGGTGCGGTCAGGCATCGGTATGATACGTGAGTAATTTCCGTACGATACCGCACGGTGACGGATGCCCCGTACGGGTAACGGACGGCGGCGCCGAACGTCATCAAAAGTATAGCGCCACCATAACGTTATTCATCAGAATTTCGGTTTTCAGTCTCATCGTTGCGTTTTGTCGCGATCTTCAGTCTGATTTTTATCGCTATTTCTGGCAAATATTTGAACTGGTTCTCGTGGTGGTTGATGCAAATCCACAAGATGCTGATGTGTTAGAACATTGCTTTTCTGCGATTTCGTATTTAGTGAAGTTTTCATGGCGAAGTTTGATCAAAAATCAAACGTTGTGCTTCGAGTAAGAAATAAGAATTTTTTGAATCGATAATTCTACACATTTTAGATGCGGTTGTTTGAGAACGGCTTGGTCTTTTATGGTATGAAAAGTTTATTAGATGTAAGCAAAACCAGGATTAGGTTCTCATTTAGTGGTAGATATTGTGGTTTAGTAACTAGCAACTTGTTGAATGGTTGAAATCTTGTCAAGGTACGTATTATAATAGTTTTTGTACACACGTCTTTCTGTTATGAACAATAATTCTTGTTATGTATAACTGCTAAATTGTTAGTAGTGTTTAATATGATTCGGTTTTGTTGCAGGAAGTTCTTACCATTGTTCAGTCACAGGAAAAATTATATTCGTCGTTTCGCAAGTGAAGCTTTTGCGTTCTTAGCACGAAAGGTATAAATATTAAAATTGAACTAAATTATAAAGTCTGTTTAATGGACATAAAAACTGTGGGTACTGACCAAGCTATGCATATCGTAGTTTTTCTTTTTAACGCTGATGTTTGAATGTGTTTCCGAAAACGTCTGATGGGGTGAATCGACCGTCCTTAATTTGTAGTAATCTAAACAAATACGTTGTTATCTTGTAGATATCAAATTTCGAAGCATTTGCAACGTTGTGCTTGCAAAAAGCAGCTGGTAATCAGCAGGTGTGTTTTGTATTAGCATCACATTTCTAATTTTGAATGGTTAGTACGAATGAACTCGGGATCGTAGCCGTGTTGACATATTGCAGATTAGTTACTGTACTGCAGCTGCTTAAAAATTTGAGCTGTTTAGAAGTTTAATTTTTTCATTTTTTGCGTATATAACTTGATATATTCTGTAATGAGGCGTATTCACAATTAATTCGCTCGTATGTACAAACTGTAAATTAATTGTGATGATTTAGTAAACAGGTTACATGTTCGTAAGCAAATTTTACATTAATATTGCATGTTTTAGTTGAGCGGAGGTGTCGCTTTGTTGCTATTTCAAACAGTGAAAGGGGTCAAGCACCTGCTACATAGCTCAGCCGACGAGGTATGTTCAGCGGTTATTTATTACTTCAAATCAAAAGAGACGTTCGCTGCGTGCAGAAAAGAGCCTAGAGTATTAGAAGTTGAAATGAATGGTTGTTTTGATCAGCCGCACAGTATACGATAGTCATCATTAGCACATTTTAAACTCTATCATGTTGGTGTAATCTCGGGTTATTTATTGAGCGAAGCGAAACTCCGAGCGAAGCTCGGAGTTTCGCGAAGCGTTTTATGTTTTGTACTTGGGGGTCGAAAGGTGGATGTCCGTCCGTCCGTCTGTCCGTCCGAAAAGAATCTCAGGAACGGCTGAACCGATTCTGATAAACTTTTTTTGTTTGATAGCCAGTTATCCTGGGGTGTTAACCTCGCATTGAGCAGTTAGAAGCAATCTAATTGCAGCATAAAAGGGTTTTTAGGTACGAGGAATTTGAACAAATAACTTACAAACATGCAAAACCGATAATTGGATAGTTAGCTAATAGCTAATTTGCATATTAGCTTAATTGACAAGACAGAACTAGGACTTTTTAAATTATTTCAATAATTATTAGGGTTTACTGAAGGTTTTTGGGTGCGAGGCATCTGAATAAATTGTTTACAAATCTCCAAAACCGATAATTGAATAGTTAGCTAATAGTTAATTTGCATATTAGCTTAATTGATCAGACATAATTAGGACTTTTTAAATTATTCCAAAAATTATTAAGGTGGCTGAAGGGTTTTTGAGTGCGAGGAATCTGAGGAAATTGCTTACAAACCTCCAAAACCGATAAATTAATAGTTAGCTAATAACTAATTTGCATATTACCTTAATTGCTTACGTGTGTTCGAGCTTCGCTCAATAAATGTAGTCCCACTACGACTGGTATTTATAGTGTTGTCAAATCAAAGAACGTTCTAGTATTGGGGCTTAGAAATCAGATTTTATATAATATTAATTAGATGATGATAAATACATACAAGAAGTATATGGTAATATAATACCGTTTTGTCGTGCGATAGCCGGTGGAATGTGTTATTCAGGTCTGGATTTTTGTATAATGTTTATGTTTATTATAGAAACTGCCGATTATTTATAATTTACTGATTCGAAATGACTTTGACGTTGACACTCTTTCAAAGGTCGCGTACGATTTACACGAGTATTTGTTCAATTATTTGCGGAAAGAAACTTGTAAAATTGTGTTAGAAGTTTATTTAGTAAGTAAAATATTCGAGTTAAAATTAAACTAATGCTTTGAGGCTTTAGGTAAATCTATTCGTAACGTATTATGTTGGATAACAGCTGTTCAGCGTGGTTGAGAAGTGACTAGGTTATCCTATCGTCATGCTTGGTGCTATGTAAATTACATGAAGATGTTGTGGTTGAATGTTATACATCTTGTGTATATATAGATTTATATTTTTAAGTGAGATATAGTATTCAGCAAAATCAGTCGTAAATGTCCGATGATTGCAGTCGCATAAGTGTTATAAGTGGTAAAAGGTAAGTCAGATTGTAACACGATACATTACGGTTTTATATGGCACATAATAGGTACAAAAGTATTTTCTATGTTCTCATTTTGGAACTTGACATTGTGTTTTAGAAATTGCTGGAAACGTCTGTTGATCGAAATGTTAATGTCGGAATTGTCAGCTTGTTATTGGTCAAAGCTCTACAGCATAAAAATGCATCTATGTTTGGCTGCGAGTCCGTTGATTTATTTGCAGTTCAAAGGGTTAGTAAGATTTATTATTTTCACAGCTCAAGCTTGTTTGGGTTGTTTCGCAATTTTAGATTGAACATTAATTGTTGTATATTTGTTTTGTTTTTATTTTCAGACGATTTTGACTATATTTGATTCGAAAACTATAGAAACAATGGCAGACTATGATCTTAAAATGCTGTTGGACGTGTCGTGTGCATACATATCATGCAATCACTCAGAAATGAAACCGATTTCAAGACAAATTGTTGTGCAAAAAGTAAATGTTGAATTTAAAATTTCGGTAGTGTTACATTTTTATCGTTTTTTTAAATTTGCAAATCTTTAAGAAGATTTTTGATACAAACTTGTTCAATAAGTGACAATAAAAAATTAATAGATTTAATTAGAATAGTATATATCCCTTGACAATCATTGAAAATGAACAATCGAAGGTAGATTTCTTTTCCATGGATAAGGAAAATCTAAAATGCAGCAGATTAAGGGAATATTGATCTTCAACTAAGGTTATTTCGCCAATAATACAGCGAAAAAGAAAATAACGATGAATTTTTCGGTGGCATGTATTTTTCAGTTTCAGGTTCCGGCTCCGCTGTTTTTTTCAAAATTCAGCTTCCGGTGATATTAGTGTAATACTTTTATTGCAGGTTTTTGGTGTCGATCTGCCTTTTCAAATGGTACTTGATATGATTACTCCCATTTTTAAGCTTCACTGTTTTGATGAAGATGTAAAGCCGTATTTCTTGAGTAAGCCATGATTGGCAATTACTTACTGAATTTATTTGCTTGACATTAGGTTGAATAAAGTCTTTATAGTCTTTATGTCAAAAACGTTAGGCCAACCAATTGATTTTCTATGTTAACTTAGTTGAAAGTTACTAATGAAACAAGTGAAGTTGTCATTGGAATTTAATATCACGCTACAAAGACGTCGTTTATTTTAGAAAAGTCTGGCAAAATTTGTTTGTTATATTTGTAGAATACTTATATGATTACGCCTACAAAATCGACAACTTTAATGATCGCTGTTTGCATGTACTGGGACAGTTAGTATGCTCACAATGTCCAGCGTTTGAAAATGGAGATTGTTTAGTTGAAGCACAGATATACAACTTACACGTACGTTTTGTTTGCTGCACTTGTTGTAGTTTTGTGTTTTATTTTGGATACCGTTTTAGAGAATGCTACATTTGTGTAAGTAAACTGGACTCAGACTCGCTTGATATTAATGCGCGGATTGTCCAATAAACACTTTTGCAAACACAACTTTTGTACTGGAACAGTCTTCGCTTTTTCGAAAATATTGGCCTTTTATAAAGGCTGATAAAAAGGGGACGAGTCACCACCTTTCTGCCGAAAGTTGTGAATAGGCTTTGAAAAGCTTTGCATAACACTTGGTTTCTGTCCTGTGTTCTCAAAGCAATATATAGCTGCGTCCCTTCGAATACTCGAGAATTTTACAGTAAGTTATATACGACCGTTTATGTACGCTTCACATTTTTTTAAAAAGACTTTCTGTAGTTGATATTGCAATCCGGGCGTAGACAGGATTTCATATGGAAATGGCGCTTAAAAGTTTTTACGTCTGTCTTCAGATTATTCTGCTGTCTGTAAAAGTGTGTAGGTGTTTCCAGAAATTTTGGGGGATAGATTGCCCTATCCCTCCTAGTGGACGCCTCTGCTTGCGACTGTATTTGCGACTGTATTTCAGCCGAACATTGTCAGTGATGGCATGTTTGATTCAAATTATTTCGATCGATTTAACCTGTTTGTTTGGTCAACGGTAGAGTCCGCTGATCAAGTTTTGTTGGAACTGATTAATTCAGCAGAAAATTCTGATGTGGAAATAGTGAATTCTGTGTATCGGTGTATCACAGCGGCGTTGGTGTTGCCACATATGGGCGACACAAAAATGGCTCGTGCACGCATAGAAAACGAAACGTTGAAAGATTCGTTTGAAAAAATTTTAGATATGGTACTGGATAACGTTGAGGTAAGTAGGTGTTGTGTCCTGACTTGGTGTACGGGAGTTACACGAGATATTAAAGGCAGTGAGTCTATAATTTTAATTTGCAACTGTGTGTTCGAAATAGTAAGTGCTTTATTTTGGTTTTGTAATATTTGCTGGTCTCGATTTTCATCGGGATTCGGTATTAGTTCTGCAAACTAACCAAAGGCATTTTCAGTTATTTTAAAATTGCTCGTGTTTATGATGTTTTCAGGCCATAATTAATTGTTCTGTTGCGGAATATGCTCTCAAACTTCTTACCAGCTCGTTTTCTGTCAGGTATTTGTTGGACAGGCGTAAACCGATTGCAACTTCGTTTGAAAAATTACTGAGACTGTTGGAAAAACATAACATTTTCCTGGATTCTGTGTTGCTTATGGACTTTTGTTGTGCTGTTCGCGGTCGTATAGATGGCGATGTATTAGGAGCAAATCCGGCGGAAATGTTTGCAGCTGTGTATCGTTGCACCGGACATTGGTTAATGTCGCACGATAACAAAGTAAGCTTTTGTGCGGTGTCGCAACTTTCAAATGGGTAGCAATAGTCCCTGGGCGTTAAATACGTTGAATGGTAGTTGAAAGATTGCGCGGGTGTCATGCTTAATTTTGTATGTATTCGCTGCCCATAACAGAAAGACATTACGTATAAGTTTGTTTGCGATGTTAACAAGTTCGGAAGATTTTTTCAGCAAGAAACTGACTGTTTTTTATTTTCAGGCGCGTCGACTTACAATTAGGCTGCTGTTGCGGTTGTTCAGTTCGGTATCTAACTTAAAAACGGTACGGTTATATTAAAGTGAATGCAAATTTAGCAATTTCTGGCATTTCGCTAGTGGAGGCTCTTGCCCTTTTGGCCAACTACAATCAAGTTATGCCCCTACACGAAAATCTTCGCATGGTTTGAAATTATACTAGCAAAAACTAACATAATGGATTTGCGGCACTACTAAAATTCTGAAATAGCAAATTTGAGTGGAAATGTATTAAAAATACAACTAAATATGGGAAAAATTCTAAAGTGCATCCTGCATTTTTACCTTGGAGATATTCTAAAAAGCCAACTGACGCTCATCAAGTTTGCCCGAGTTGAACACGTAGGCACCTTCGAACCACCCACTTGAAATTCCGCTTACGAACTGCAAGGCTTTCGTTTTAAAGTATTGCAACTCAACATTAGTGACATTATAGGAAACAGAGATTTTGTACTTTGAAACATATGCGTTGCTGCAATCGAAGGTGAAAACTGCAAGAGCCTAATTTGGACAGTGCCCGATTAAAAGTGTAATTAATGTTTTAAAATACGGAACGGCAAATTTCTGCCTGATCCGAAAGTTGATTTATGCTTTTGTCGTGGGCAGATCACCGGTTGCACAGCTCAAGAGTAGATGATCACTCTTCACTGGGTACATTTTCTCCCACGCATAATGAACCCAGTTGCATACTCTTGTCTAAGAGTGTTGTTAAATTACAGTATTTTAGGTGGAAGATGGCTGGAATGTGTTATCGTTGATTTCTGCGATCGAAAATAACGAATGTGATATGGCAACGTACCGGGATAAAGCGAGACTTGTGGGCAAACTGTGTTGGCAACCTTACTGCAATATTAAACTTGTGGGCGATGATTATGAAACGGTAACAACATGATGATTTTTGTGTTTTTCAAAGTTATTTTTCAACAAAATTTAGATTTTTTATGTTAAAGTGCTTTAAATTAGAAGCACAATTTTTATTATTACTAAGCTGGAGACGCGGATTCTACATCTGTTATGATACAAAGAACATGAAATGTGTTGTTGTTGTTTTTGTTGTTGTTGTTGTTGTTGTTTGTTTGTTTGTTTGTTTTGGTCTTGTTATTCGTACATAATTCGTTTTCACCTACGTTCATCTAATATTTTCTTGTTGAGTTTAGAACATTTGTGTACTATAATTTTGTTCCAGATGGGTATCCAGTACCTTGTTGGCTGCCTGTACATTAATTTTTCATTGCTTTGGGACCCGGTTTTGAACACGTTAGCAACGCATATCCATGGATTGCCCTCAGCATTGCTGATGCGGTTTGTGGAGAATCTGCTTGAAGTTTGTTCCAACAATGCTTGTAAGTGAACCAGCAAGTTTTGGTTCTCAATTTGTTGCTTACTGTATTAGCATCCATTTCATATATAAAATAAAAATACCTGTCCATAGTTTGTTGTACGATGATGAAAACATTTTGTCATTGCGTTTTGTTTCTTTTTCCCATATTCTCACAATCACATAACGATAGGTTTTCAAACTAACGTACTCCTGCAGTTGAGGATCGCAGCATTGGTACAGCAGTAGGGCAAATCAAATTTGAAAAATGTACATAATTTTGAGCCTCATTATTCATTGGTTCGAAAGTTACACGACTTATCATTAACTGGTCGTAGGTGCTATACACGTCTGAGAATACGGACTCTAGTTTCAGCCTTCTGATCATTATTTTAGCGGCTGCCCAGTTCAGGTTACAGTCGTCTGCTGATCTGTCCGAGAAGTTCACTGGTTGTCAGGATACTTTTGCCGAAGTCAATTTTAAAACGGCTTGCTGTGGTGTATCTTCAGTTGAATTACGAGTTGACCACGTGAATTTTCGAGTGCTTATTTTGAAGCTGTTGAAGATGTGCGCTTCAGTATTTGAACCGAAGAACCGAATGATTAGTCAATTTTTCTTTCGGTTTATCGAGTACGTAAACGACGCGGGAATATGTTTTTATAGTTCAAATTCAAAAAATACTAATAAACTCATTACTTTTGACTGGTTATACTGAAATAAAATAATGGAGGGCTACTAAACAGATTTAACAGTACGTATTTGTTTGATGGAAGAGTTGAAAGCTTTGAATATTATATTGTTCAAACGTGGACTTCTGTAGCAATATTATGGCAAGTATGGTGTCAATTTAAATTTTGTGCAATGTAGTTTTTTCCATTGGGTCTTTCTGAATATTTAGTGAAGAATTTCGACATCCTGCTATGGGAGCGGCAAAGTCCCAGAATTTGCTATTCGCGAATGTATCAGAGGTGGACAAGCAAGATAGAGTAGTCCTAGATGATGATCAGTCAGGAGCATTTGTAATTGACTCAGAGCATCGAGAGAAATTTGACCGAAAAACGGCGCAAAATGGTGTAATGCGAACCCTTACGGCATATTTAGAATTGTACGCTGCGTATCACAATCCACAAGCTTTATGGAAGGAGCCACAGCTGTGGGTAAGACGTTTTACACGATCCCAAAGAAACATGTTAAGTTATTTAACAAAATATCAGATTGGTTTTGTTTTAATGCAAATATTGTCTGATGGTATACGCACAGTTCGAAATGAAACAACTTATACCCATCCATATTTTCGTTATTGTGGACCACACTAGGCCGTTAGTTTTGCAAATGTAGACAAGTATTCGCAAAATTTTGTGTAGAATTTTGTTTTATGTATTGATACTGCCGTATTACCTCGTTGGTATGGTCAACAGTATAGTAGGTGGTGGTACGCGAAACGACGAAACAATTTTTTTCTAATTTTTCGCTTACTTTCAGAACTTGTACAATGAATTATTGCTATTCAGCAGTATTTCGGTGCAAAAATTAGTACTACAGTGTGTATTTGCGTACAAATATTCATGGCTTCAACCTTATCGATCGTATATTGAGCTTCTCTGTGAAGATAAAACGTTCAACGAAGGTCTCGTTCAGTTTGCTGTGGATACCGAACAAAGCTCTATTGCTCCTGAACATCGAACGAAATTGTTGGATTTGGTGCTAAGGTAAACTCATTAGGCGGAAACATTAAGCATTAGAGTGTGATTAATGGATCGTGGTCGCTTGGGTATGCAGTAGCAGTCATGGTTCCAACACAACATTTCACTAGCAGCAGGAACAAGAACATATGATTTCGTTTACTCACCGGAACAGGAATTGCAAATATAATGCACCACCGAATTACTGCTAATTGACATTAATTCAAAATAAAATAAGGAATGTGCAGATAACACCCATGTTGTGCTTTTTGATTAAAATCTGAAACTTCGCGTTTTTATGTGTAAGGTTTGGACGATATTCATTCAAGATCTTTAAGTGAACGGTGAGAGTATTCTTGGCGCAGAGTTCTGGTTTACAAAATTTTGTTATTTTAATTAATTATAGATTTTTATACGGCCGGCTGACGTTTCATGGAAAATCCAGCGTTGTGAGACGGCAAATACTTCGGTTTTTGTGTGGCTGTAACCAAGACGAATTGTCAGTATTTGTTAACCTAATGATTGCAAGCGTGTCAGATTGGATTTCGGAAGGTACAGGCAGTGAAATAAATAATTGTTTGAATTTGGTACACCGGGCATTCAATCAGGGTTTTGCAAACATGAGAGATAAAATGTTCGTTAATGTTATTTTTGATCACATTTATCTGAAAAGTAACTCGGAGAGAAAAGTTCTACAATCTGTTGCGTTAATTGAAACATAGAAGCAATATGACCTGTTTATATAGAGCGTATCGCTCTGCGATTTTAACGGGAAAATTTTAAAATGAAATTAAAGGACGATATTACTTTTGTAAGTCTGTTGCCTTTAAATGCATGTTAGTTCTCTAGATTAGCGATGGAATGAGATATGCTGTGCAACTATGTTTTTTGCTCTGCGGTTTTAAAGGCTATGCCATTCCCTTAAAATTTTTGCTTAGTTCACATTAGTAGTATTTATTCTTGCGTAGTATTTATTTCTAATGAGGCTAATTTAACTTTGAAATGTCCAGAATGAACCAACTTGTGCGTAATATATTTACGCCATGAATCAGATCAAGATCAAGCAAACTTGCAAAATATAAACATTTTAACGTTATTATGGGTTATACATAGTTTTTGGACGTATTTTTTCGGGGTACTATAATGGAATTCTCTGATCGTCTTATGTCAAATTATGAATCGTTATTTCTAAATGTCTATCTGGTATTTATTGTTTTGTGTAATGATTTTAGGCGAGTCCGTTGACCTACTTGTGATAAAGGTATTTGAAGCGTATGATGTTCGTCGTAGCATTCCATTGCGAAAACTTATCGGGTGAGTTTCTTTGACGTTGTTTTTATAGTTTTAGAATGTTCTGTCCTGTAGTGATTTGTATCCTTTTGGGAAAATGGGTTTAGCTTTATTTGGTTTGGTCCCCGCCATGATTGAACCTTCAGTTTTTTCGTAATTCAAACAAGAATATGTAACTCACTTAAATTTTTGTCGCAGAACTAAATTGAGCGTGAAAAGATCTTACAGCGAATAGCACAGTACCAATCACATAAATATGATTTGCCGTCCGTGTGTATTTAATTTTCTATTAAAATTGTTCGTATTTTTTAGGATTTTGACTACACTTGGTGACGTAATCAAAAATATTGGTCACCTACTAGAATCCAGAAGGCGGTTGTTTTTCCAAGTTATTGTCGTGTGTTGTGCAATAGCGTCAAAATTAAACGCACAACGTTCTCAGCTTGCGACAAACTTTCGAAAGCTACTCAAAGTGTTACAGAGTTTGGCGATAGATCGAGTAAAACAGGTATATGCCTGAGTTTTAGGCTGTGACTGAACAAGTTTACTTGGGTTTAAATTTGGCTAACGCAGTGAGGGAACTGCAAAACTATTAGGTACACAGTCGAGAAAGTTTTTATGAATTTTAAAATTACCTGTCAATCTCTGGTCTCAATTGAACTGAGCATACTTTTTAATTTATTGCTCGTTTTATGGTTGTTATATCTACCAATTGTAAACTTTTTGATTGCTAATCTTATATGTTGAACATTTTCTATGTTCCGGTTCAGGTTCAAACATTGTGATTACGTTTTAACGTAATATTTGTTTTCAGTTTACTCTGCATTTTGATAACTACGTTTATGATCGTACGGAAGTTCGGGCGTTATTTTTGTCGCTGATTTGGCCACAAACATTCAAAATAGCATTGGCAGGTTATGAAGCAAACAGTTGTAAGCCGTTGCTAAATTTAGCGCTAGCTTGGAGTAGTGCACCCCGGCTTCACTCGTTTCTGTTTGACTGCCCAACTGAAAACGATTTGAACATCGTACGTGGATTATTTGGTCAGAAACAAGGATTGGATTCTGGTGAAGAAGAGAAAGTTGTTCCTTGGGGTAGTAGCAACGGTTGTGGTAAAATTTTTGAATCAATTAAGCTGTTGCAAACGTTGTTTGCGATGTTCAGCGGGCAAGTCGCGGACGGAAAAAAAGGCAAGGTGTGCGGGAATGTGATGAACTTGGCTGCGAATTTGTTAACGCTTACGATGTCAGAAGATGAATCGAAGCTTGGACTAGCATCCAATGTGGATACGGATAAGCTGCCGCTTGCTGGAAATCCGGGTGAGTTTTTGAGTTCAGGACCCATATTCTTAAATGCGTTCATCAGTTCGTGATAGGTTTTTAAACTTACGAACTCTTGCAGTGTGTAAGCCAAATTTGAAACATGTGTTCATTTTAGAAGCTCGCTATTATTCACTAATTCGAATGTTACAAGACCTATCACAAACTGGGCTACAGTTGGTGATTACAAAATCGGCAACATATGACAACTTGAATGCAAAAAGTATCCATAATTTCAATCGTCAATGCACATTTTACAATATGATCATTGGTCCGAGCGTATGTTGGCATCATTTCTCAATTATGTTTTAGATATTAATGCCTGAACTGAATAATTTTTGTTTTTAGACGTAAATGTTGGAACTCGAATTTTGCATCCATATTTTGAAGCTTTGGTAAATTATATTAAACATAAACTTACAACTGCCAAAGGAAGAACGATTTTATCGTCTCAAGATTTGTTGATTTTGGAGAGGTAAGCATTGTATAATAGGGAGATAATTGCTGAAGACTTGCTGCAACTAAAATTGTTCAGAACTTAGTGACCAATATGTTTCATGATTAAGGTTTTATTTATGTCTTCAAGTTTATTTAGGTTTTCTAGTTTATTTATCTTCATTTGTAGTATTCAACAATAGTTTTTAGCTAGGAATGCCAAGTTCAGTCATTTTGTTATTGGTCGTGTTGCACGTTAACAGTACTATTGCATGTGAGATTACTGCGCTGCGCCGGTATTTCAGAATAGCTCAGTATTTCACCAATGAACATCAAGCCAGTTCAATTGTTTCACTGTTGTTGATGTTGCTCGATAAAGAAGTGTTAAAACAACAGGTTAGAATTAGTGAAGGAACTATCTTTGTTGCACGTTTTTCCTTTCGTGTAATAAGGTTACTTTTGAGATCGTAACTAACTTTTTATAACAGATGGAAAATTGTCGAAGAAAATTATTGGTTTTGTTTCGATGGTATTTCGCTAGTGGGGACCTTTCTCCCTACTCGACCAGATTTCCCTTCCACTCGAAAATCTCATCTGGTTTGAAATCATACTTACTTGTATGAATGAAAAGGCAAAAATATTGCTAGCGCAGCGCCACCTCTAAGCTTCCAAATAGCAATAACGTAAGCAAATATGTGCTAAAAATACAAAAATTTGCGAATTTTTTGTTTCTGATTTTTATCTCATTTTCATTCTGAAATCTGTCGGTCCTCAAATTTCTACGTGTTGAATCCGGGGTCATTTCCGTGAAATATCTGCAAGGAACGTCATTTTCACTGCCTAGCACTAGCATTGTGGCTTGATTTTGTTTTGAACAAAGTAGCGCAAATATTTTATGCTGTTTACTGTGCGTTTTGACTGGGCATTCATTGTTATATAAAGGTATAGATCAAAATTGGCCAGGAATGCATACAGTTGCATGTTGTAAGGGTGATTTTTTTTTATATATTCGGCTTCTTGCCAATGACTTTTGTTGCGTGTTTTTTGAACTAAAATACATTTTTTGTAGGAAGCGAAAGAACGAACCCTGCTCACTGTTCAAAAGTTATTGCAAAGTGTAACTCAGTCGGTGGAAAATTTTGTCAGGTAGTGTTGCAAAAATTAATATTATTTTATTTTATTTATAAACATTAAGTACTACGATAGAAGTTGTTGTATTTGTTAGCATACCTGAAGCATGAGCCATCACGCTAAGCTTGTGAAATGAAGATTTTGTTTATTTAAATTAATTTTATGCGGATTGAGTAAATTAATATTTCAGAGTAACGGCAAAGTTGTTTAGTTCGCTTACAGATAAGAATTGCCGGACAGCGTTGTGCAATCTTTTAAAGGTATCAGTATTGTTGTTAATTTTGGGTTGTCGGTTGTGGTGTGTAGAATTAACTTTTATATCGTCGTTTAGGATCGGTTCACAGGTAACATGCCTAATTTAGGAAGTGATTACTTCGTTGCTTCTTGGGTTTTACGGTATGGCATTCATCAGAAAATTAGCTTACAATGACTCTGTTGAATTGCAGCGGTGTATAACACATGTAAGCAGTTTGATAGGTCGTGTAACTTCGAGCGTTTGAAAACCTATCGCCTAAATGGTGCGCTTGAGAATATGAGTCAAGGTTATATTCACTGGCTGAGGTCTTTACAGCTTTCCTTTCCTCGGTTTTCTCTTCAACGTTTATACGCTAAAAATAGTATAATTTTTTAAGGCATATACGATAATAGATCCCAGTCTGTGCGATACTTCGCAACTAATTGTAAAGGTAAGTGAGTGTGTGTTTGTAAATTATTAAAGATGGCTTGTGAGTCAAAATATCTTGTTTGTAATAAGGGTATGACGTGTTTCAGTTTAATGTGTCTTGTAACAAGGTACAAACCGATATTTTCATTCTACAAAGGTTTTATAATAACATTTGTTATTTTTTGTTTTCAGCTGAACGCATGGAATCCAAAACGTGTTGACGAGCCTGATTTTGAATCAAGAATTGGCGCTTTGACTGAATTCACAAAAATGGCAAAACAAATGAACGCTGCAGATGTAGACTTTTCGATTGGGCGGGAATCGTTATTGTATTTGGTTCACAATATGTCGTTTATGATTCGTGAGGTAATTGTATTGTGTATTTGTTGAAGTGACGTTTTTGGCTGAGTGGGAAGCCATTGTATAAAGGTTTTTGTCGCTGATGATACGATTTTATAGCTATCGGTCAGCGTTTTATTTGAAACGTAAAGTTTTAGTAATATTAGTGAATTTAGTAACAGCTGATTTCACAGCAACTCTGTGTACTAAGGTATGTACCGTATTGAGGATTATATGACAGGCATTGAAGCTTTAAATGCTAATTCCCGAGCAATATCGTCGCTCAGCGTTCTGCTTGAAACGTAAATATTTTAGTAATATTAGCGAATTTAGAAACATAGCTGAATTCACATCAACTCTGTTTACTAAGGTATGTACCGTATTGAGGATTATATGACAGGCATTGAAGCTTTAAATGCTAATTGCAATATCTAATTCAGTTGAACAATGCCAAAACACACTGCAGACGGAGGCATTGATATCGACGTGGGCAAAGAGGATTCAAACTTAATCATGGGAGTAATGTAAATTTGTAACATAGGATGTACCTCGAAATTCATGGTAACAGCCAGAGCTTTCATTCTTATTACGATTATGTACTGACTGATGCATTGATCCTATACTTTTTTATGTTATTTGTAGACCGATGATATATCGATACGAGACACTGGAGCTTATGCGCTCCAGGTTTTAGTTGAGTTTGCAATTACGAAATTTGCGCAGTCCAGTCATGTTGCAATATTGAATGATATTATTGCACAGTGTAAAATTGGTTTGAGATCAAAGAATGAAGTTAGTGTTTTTTCGGGTTTTCGGTAAAGTCAGTATATATTATATACATGGTACACACACCTGCGTAGCGTTTGACTCGATATAAAGTTTGTTATAAATTGATTGCATCTAATGAAATTAACTGCGAATGAACAATAGGGCCTACTCGCTGATGAAAATATCGACCTTGAATGGTGACCACACCACTGCCATAGGATGGTCGGGGTGGACTAAACGTCTAGGCTTCACGGTTCATCCTAAATTTCAGTTGCAGCGGAATTTCTGCATAAATTCACTTGCAGTTCCTGCATAAATTCAATTCCTTTTCTGAAAATCCAACAGTAAGTCGATGGTGAAAATTATTTCAAGTTCCGGCTCCTGTTCCGGTTCCTGCAAAGAAATTCTTTTCCAGTTCTGGCAAAACTTATGTTGGAACTCTGCTACGCTCATATCCTCACATGTAAGGCAGTTCCTGTCAAGTTCGAACCAGCCAATGGATTGGCAGAATTTTTGCCCTTGATTGGTCCTCCTTTTAAGTCGAGTTGACATTAGTAGTTGCGTCAATTTGCCTATTTGAAAACCTATTACTAATTGTGATACGTGCTACATACATTTGAGAATGTGGACCTTTCTTTAAATGGTGCATTAAGTGTTAAAGTGTACTTGATAGCGTATTATGATAAAGTTTCAACCTTCTTCGATGTTTGCAAGCGGCAGTAAGTATAGCCGTTTAAAGTTTGATAATGTTTTTCTAGTCTGTTCGGCTTCGGTTTATAATGGTCATTCGTTCTGTCGCAGTTACTTTCCCAACTTATCGGCGATGTTTTGGTTTGGCATCGTTTGCAAGTGACGACCGGGATCTAGATTTGTTTGAAAATTTGTGCCATATTCAGGTATGTTTTTGTGTTTACCGCGATTTTCAGACTTTTGTGACGGACGGCGCCGCAAATTTAAAACACTCAATAAAAACGCACTCATAAAATTGACTTTACTCACAAGACAAATATATTTTACATTGTAGTAACAAGAATTATTATTGTCTTTCTGGTTATTGTAATTGATGCATTTTTGAATGAACCTGAAACAAAAATGTGATAAATGTACTGTTAGCCGTCGGGGAAACCCTCTCTATGGACAAAACTATCACTGTTAGATACCAAAAACCCAATATAGGGACAGCAGAGTGCAATCGGAATTCCGGTTCCGGCATTTTTTCACCTTCCGGTTCCGGTAAATTTTTACCGGATTTAAAAATTCCGGTGTTAAAATTTGGCCGTTTTCTTAACTTTGCTAATTTTTAAGAATCTCTTTTGGAAGCCACTTGTACTCCGAATATAAGCCATTGATGGTGGAGTTCACTTCAGTCGACGACGAAAATCTAAAATACAACAAATAAAATAAATACCTATGTTCGACTGAGTTATTTCACAAATAATAGAGCAAAAAATAAGATTAAAATGAAATTTTTGGTGAAATGCATTTTTCAATTTCCGTTTCCGGTTCCGGTTCGGGTAAAATTTTCAAATTCCGGTTCCGGTTCCGGTAAATTGTAATTCCGGTTGCACCCTGAGGGACAGTCGTTTTCGACTGTCTCTAGTGGGGCGTAAACTACTGCTGAACTTTTCGTTAAAAGTTTAGCAACCCTGTTTAACAGTGATTGTTATCTAGATTTTTAACTGACTGCTTTTGCAGTGTAGTTAAACTTTAAGCAAGGGTGGATGATGGCCATCCTGCAGAAAATTGCACACCGGACTTGCTGGTACATAGCATAAAATGCACCACCGTGCGTTGTTGCATTTTAGTCCGACCCCACTGATTTGGGTGGTATCGGCTCCTTGTTTAGCTAATTACACTTAATGCTTTAGTATGATTTGATCAACTTTGTATTTTAGTTACATCGCCGGTCTCGTGCTTTCAAACAACTGAAATGGAGCATAGCGGGAGAGAACGGGAACGTTGAAGATGTTAGAACCATTTTGAACGAGTATCACCAGGAAACGAATACTACGGAGCAAACTGGCGAAGGTGGAACGTCACATGCAGTTGATGACACCGATATATTAACAATCGAAACAAATAAGGGTGCCAATCAGACGCAACTTTCAACTGAAACTTTGCAATCATTAATTGCACCAATGCTCACACCGTATTTGCTTGAAGATCGGTATCAAAAGAATACTGCGTTACTCGACGAGGTTGTCAGTTTGCTTGGGGCGATCGCGTCACGGCTAGACTGGAGTCGTTATTACGATATGCTGAAGTATTATATGACCAAGATTGAACGCGATCCTGGACAGCAGCGGGTGTTAATCAAGTAAGATTTTCGGGTTCATTGGTAAAGTTGTAGACAGGATGCGGTCTAAAATTTATTACTTGCTTGTTTGGAAGTGCATGCAGAGCAAATGTTTGATTACGTTGACTTGTGAAAAAACACTTTGTTTCATAATATTCTTGACTTCAACCGTAAATATACGGTATCCATCCGGCAAGCTTATACGATACAGGTCACCTGAGCCGTATGTCGGGTGTGGTTTTTTGCCGGATATTAAACTGGAGCCAAATATTCAGCCGTCGCGAGGTTATAGATCTTGCTACTTTCTGTGTGAAATGAATATTGTCGCCAAACTGTTAGGTAGGAAGGTTTATCATAGCGGTTTTTAGTGCGTCCGAGTAGCATTAAAAAGTTTGTAATATTTAGTGATTGGATGAATTATTTTGTTCTGTATTTTCAGAGCGGTTGTAGCTTTACTTGATGCGTTTCATTTTGAACTATCAGAAGCTGTTGATGCAGATTGTAAGCAAGCAAAATGCAATGACGTCATGAGTGATGATGTTGCGTCTGGTAAGTGTTTGTTTTTAAAGCATACTTACGGCTCGCTTTCATTTGGAAGGTATTTTTTATTTTTAAGGTAAAAATAAGGCGATGTCTCTTGTACCTGTGAACGGTAGTTTTATGCTGTTGATTGTCTTAAACCTTTCATGTTCCGTAACTGCGCACTCACAGACAGAATTAAGTGCTCAGTAATAGCAATTGCGTCTGCTGTGCGTGCGGTCGACTACGTATGTTCACGACTAATCGCGTCTACAGACGTGATTGCAGCCGTGTTCCAAATTTAATGAAGTACGCAATCGCGATTAAAGCAACGATTTACTACGCAATCGCGGTTGTAAATAAATCTGTACGTGAGTGTGGGTGCGGAAATCAGCACATTGTAAGCTTCGGCTTTTCAGTGGTTCAAAAGTTGCTACATCTACTTATCCAGTAGTAACAAGTAGTGTCACCATGCGGTTGAAAGTTTAATTTTTTGTAGATCCTGTCATGTGCGGTAACGCCGCAGCCAGTCAGTTGGTGGAAAATTCTCGTATTCATGCAATTGTAATGCAGCAGATATTGCCAAAGCTACAACGTGCAATCACGAAAAAGGTATGTTTGTACATAAAATGTTTAAATTGAAACAAAGTATCCCGATAAACTAACGTTGTGCTGTCCTGCAATATTTCACCGGATATTTGCGATTGTGGTGCCCAGGTATCATAAAACTGCATTTTACAAACTCGCTTCTTTAACATATTGCTGCGATTATATTTCTGAACAAATCAATAAGTTCTAGGTTTGATACATACGGTCTCAGCTACTTTTAACTTTCATAAGCGAGCAAGAGTTAAACACGTTTTTGCATTAAATAATTTCATACGAAATCTTTGAGCACGCTGAAAATACAGCGAAAAAATAAATTATGTTAACATATACAATGTTCGGTTCCTGTTCCGGTAAAATATTCAGTATCCGTATCTGGTTCCGGTATCTGATAAATTAATATCCGGTCGCATCCTTCCAGAAACCACCTTAGTGTTCACGAGTAAGGAAGATATTACTTAGCGAAACGCCAGTAAGGCGCACATATCTTGTTTCAAATTGCATCGGGTGTTTATTCTGAAAATATAAATTTTTGTGTATTGATACTCTTCATTAATAGGTGAAGATGTTTTGTTTGGAAAAGTTTACGATTCACTTTTGCTATCTATTAGACATCACAATTGCAAAATTTAGAAAATTTTTAAATTGACTGTGGGTTTTTCAGTTATCTTCGGACACAGTTCACCGGAAAAGCCAACAGGCTGGCGTTTCTTCACTGGAAGATGTCGAGAAAGAATCGCTTCGTGCTCCGCTTGCTCTGGCGATTGTGAAATTATTAAAAAAGCTACCTGATGGCGCTATGAAACGTAATTTGCCGGGGTAAGGAGGTATTTTTGTCAAAGTTTAAAGGTGGAAAAAGTCCGAATTGGGGTTTGCTGGTATTGAAAGCAAAATATCACTTGCTAGAAATTTTTTCACGTTGTATTTAATATTTTGCCAAATAAACTGCTTGGACAATTGAATGGAAATTTTGGACTGCATGTATTGAGCGAAGCTCGAACACACTTAAGCAATTAAACTAATATGCAAATTAGTCATCAGCTAACTAGTCATATTTAACGGTTTTAGGGGTTTGTAAATTTGTTCGGATTTGTCGCACCCAAGAACGCTTTATTGCTGAAATTAGATTGCTTATTTAGTGAAATAATGTAGAAAGTCCTAAATTAGGCTTAACTAATTATGCAAATTAGCCTGTAGCTAATAAACGGCTTAAAATGTTAAAATCTCAATGCTAGGTTAACAACCCAGGATAACTGGCTTTCAAACAAAAAGTTTATCAAAATCGGTCCAACGGTTCCTTAGATTCTTTTCGGACGGACAGACGGACATACACCTTTCGACCCCCAATAACAAAACAAAACGCTTTCGGTTGGCTCAAAAGTGCGCTGAGCCTTAAATGGACCTGAGCTGGGTGGCAAATAGAAATGCGATTTTTAGTGTTCTAATGAAAGTGTGTCAATTGCTCAAATCGAGATCTTTTGATGTACGTGAATTAACGCGAAAAACATTGGTGAATATTGTAAATACAATTGGCGAAATATATTTGGTCAACGTTGTGAAAGAAATTCAGTGCTTGCTTACACGCGGTTATCAGGTAACGTGAAGTGCTATCTATTGGTTGGAATAGTATAATGTGGAATTATAGTACTTTTAATTTAAAAGTTAAAAATTGCGGTATGTTAGTTGAACCATTTCATCATTTACATTACGAAACTAAATATGAGCTGTCAATTAATGCTGTGTCGGTCTTAGACAACATTGGTGTATGTGGAGTGAATATACACTATTGAAAAGGTGTACATTTTGCATATAACTAGACACAGTACAGTGAGATGGTCAGATGCAAACTGGTAGCACATTGTGATATAAATAGTCACCGTTTTTGTAATTATTTATTGCTTTGTTTTAGCTTCATGTGTTCGGTCACACCGTTTTCACGCTTATAAATCAACTGTCGACCACGATAACGTCAAGCACTGCAGATGCTACAGTTGAAATTGTTCTAGAGGTAATCCTGTGGTCTGATTAGAGTTGTTTGATTTTTGAGTAACACCGGTGTAGCGAGCAATTAGACTGTGAGAGAAAGTTTTTTCTTTAAATGAAAGTTTTAAGTTTGAGCGTGATTTGTAAGAATTTATCGTGACTGTTGAATTATCTGCATTCTTCTGATTGGTTGGGTTTTAGACTTAGGTTGTTGAAGAAAGGTATTTTATTGAAATGATGGTTTTTGCAATAATATCTAAGCATGATTTTTGAAGGAATTTAGGGCGATGGTTGAAGTCCTGCTAACCAATCCACATACTAGTGATTGACTGTTTTCAGATAGCAGAAGCTGAGCTTTTCGGCGTCGTAGCGGAGGAAAAAGATGTCGATGAGATTCGAAGGCATTGTCCGGAAGCGCGTGGAACAAAGATTTATCGAATACTTGGAGTTTTAGGACAACTGGTCTCTGAAGTCGGGCTGCAGGCAATACTAACACGCATGACAGAAGTAAGCACATATAGTTCTTGGCTCTTGTTGTGATATATCGCAAGGTCACAAACGAAAAATTTGTTAAAACCAATAAGCAATTATTGTGCTTATTTGAAGGTTTTAACAAAACTGGTAGCCGTAGAATAATATTATGATGCAAAAAGTTGGAGTAGACTCCGCAGTATTTGTAATAATCAATCTTTTTTGTTTCAGTGGCTCGATACTAAACAACAACATAATTCAGTGAAAATGATTTCCAAGATTGCGAACGCGCTATGCGCCGGTGTTGTTACATCAGACTCTATTAAATACTTATCAAGTCTTATAGTTTTGCATTCGACGTTGAAAAGCAATTTGCCTCTGCTTGCTGTTTCGAGCTTAGTAAATACGACGAAGTTAGTTTTTATTGATGCTGTTTATGTTTGGGAATATAGCGTATCTGTACGATTAAAAGCATTAGAAGAAAGCGTTATGTTCGTTGTCTGTGATATTTTTGTTTAATGCGTCTGTGAATGTTTAATGCAGAGAATTAATTTTTGCTATGATTTTGAAATTTAGTCGACTTAAAGTGGAAAAAATCATATAGTCTACGTACAGTTTAATAGATTCGCTCGTATTATTTATTTTTAAATAATTTCACTACGTGACTTAAAACTGGTGAGATGCATAAGAGTTTAGTATGATTAGGAATAATATGGAAAATGCAAGAACAGCGCATGAGAAGCCTGACAGCTATATCATAATGCCAGAACCAGGTCGTGCAGGACCTGCTGCAGTTACGTTGAAGAAGTCGTCTCGTCACGTTCTCGTTGAATTTGCATTACAAGTGAGTGATTGTGTATGTTTCATATTATTTTATTAACAAAACTGTAACAATAATAGAATTATTAAAGAGCAGAGAATTGGCATCGTCACAGGACCGGAAGTACACAATATAGCTGAAATTTCCAAAGTTTTATTACAGTTAGGTGGTAAATAATATTTATTATTATTTGAGAAAGGATACACGAAGCCAAAGCCGTCGTATACGAGAATGTGAGTAGTAATGGGGCAACCACAAAATAGTTCTTTTTAATTTGAAGCTTGATTGTTCCAGGTTTTAAATGGCCTGATCAAAGCAGGTCGGTTTTCAAAGGACAATACTGATCATTTAAGTCGTTTAGAACCGTTTTGCGAGCTGATAATAGCATGCGTAAAGTCAAAATATCCTCGGGTAAGCAATTAGCGTTTTGTGCATGCTGGGTTATTGATATTGAAATCGTGACGGATATTGAAATTGTCATTAATTAATAAACTGGTATATCGACTGGTGGCGGCGCTTCTTGGTTGCAGTTGAAACATTTATTGAAAAATTTTGACGAAAGCTTTGTTTAAGCCTAAGCCTAAGCCTAAGTCTAAGCCTAAGCCTAAGCCTAAGCAATGAATTTTTCAGGAAAATCATAGGTATGTATATGTCTTGTATCTGTCTATTTAGGTGATCTGCCTTAGTTTACGATGCTTGGTCGGATTATGGCCATTTCGTTTACCGTCGTTTATGAGTTCAGTGACCAGTTTATTTCAACAAATTTTCGTGCTCATCAATACATATGGCGCGATTGGTCAAAGTTTGAAAGGAGAATCTCGTGATTTGTTGATTGCTTTGTTTAAAGTATGTAGACATTTTGTTTGAACAAAAAATTAAGTTTGTTGTTGTATTTTCGAAAAGTAATTATTTACGTTTTTACTTCTCTGACCTGCTTTAACGGTGGGAGGTCTTAAATTGTGAAATTTCAAATATGATTGTGCCTGTCGTTTGTAATTTCATTAAGAATTTACAGACATTAGATATGGCAGGATTAGTTGGTTATTAGGAGCATCCACTGTTCGTATCTTTACGTTAGTATACTGTCAATTTGTCTAATGTAGACACTTCACTTTCTTTCATTATACCGTGTGTGTCATTTTTTCCAGACGGCAACATTGTTAATACAAACATCGGATGATCCTGAGATTCCATCGACAACACAGCTTCAAGTATTGTTGCAGTACATTGAACAGGATTTGTACGATATAAATCGACAAGCAACTGCGTTTTCGCTTCTTAAGGTAAGAATAAATCTTTGTTACAATATTTTTATAAACTGGAGTATTAACATCTGCTAAGTCGATTTATTTAATGAGTGAATAAGCTATTTTTTAGCGTCCGGAATCAGTCTGTAGTTAATGTAATGAATGTGAATTCGTGAAGATGGTTTGGAGTTCAGAATATATACTTGTCTAGTGATTAATAGAGTTTATATATTTTAGTACGTCGATTGTTTATTGCTGTGCATTTTTACAGACAATCATCCATCGCAAGTTCGACACACCTGAAGTCAGAGAGATTATGATGAAAGTATCTGAGTTATCAATTCAGTCTCCTATAGCACATATACGAACACAATGTAGACAAGTAAGTTGAAGGTAGAGTTTTCAACGCGCATATACGCTATCACAACGTTGTGGTCAGTTGCATGACGTATATATTTTGTGTTTGATGTTTGTGTCTGTTAGATGATTATTGGTAAATGTTTTCTATTTTTGTTAATAGTGATGTTCCTTAATTGTTTTCGCAATTTTCAGGTTTTTCTCAGTTTTGTGATTAACTATCCGTTGGGAAATGCAGTCAAACGGCATGTTGAATTTTATTTGGCTCAGTTGGTATTCGAAGAGGAGTCCGGTCGACTGTCGTGTTTAGATATGTTGATGTCATTTATGATACATTTTCCACAGGTATGAATCAAATCAGTGCCGTCCTTGTAGTTGTACAGAGAGCACAGAACGCTAGCTACGCAGTCTAGGGACCATATTCTCAAATACGTATGTAGGATGAGTCAAATGCGAAAAATCTACTGTTTTTCGATGATCATCCAGTGTTTTGAAACTTACAAGACCTATCACCACCTGTTGATAGGTGCTACACACTTTGAAGAATATGGCTCTAGATGAGAATAAAATGTGTACCAGATAAACAATGATGCATGCAATATAAGTTACTTTACACAATTTATTGTAGTAACTTGTTCGTCAGAAGCACTCACATTGGAAATTTTTACGAAGCGAAGGAATTATGGTACTAATACTTTGACTTGAATGTCGTACTAAAGTAAATTGGATTAGATTAAAATTCAAATCGTGTTTCGTAGGGATTGTTAAACGAAATGGGGACGGTGATTTTGTTTCATTTGTCGTTGCGTTTGGCGAATGAAACGTCTTCAAAATGTCGTCAATTACTTGCTATGGTCACAACGAAATTGCTTGTGAAGGTTAGTAAAGTTTTTTTATAGGACTTACAGCCGGATGGATTTTATAATCTTGTCAATTCAATATATTGAGTTTTGCTTCACATAGCTGTTCGCACTCTGATTTTGCTGTATGCGTTCAGTTTTTCATTTATGATAAATATTCATTTGCTAAGCATCAGGGTTCAACCGGAATTCCGGATCTGGTGCCGGCTTTTTTTCACCTTCCGGTTCCGGTATATTTTTACCGGAATTAAAAATTCCGGTATTAAAATTTGGTCGGTTTTAATTAAGATATTTTGCTACAAAATGATGACAAAAATTAATTAATTTCGTTGGTACAGTATGCAAACCTTGACAATCGCCAAAAATAAACCATCGAAAGTAGATTTCGCTTCCGTGGATTATGAAAATCTAAAATACAGCAGATAAAGTGAATGGTTTTTTCATCAATAATATTGCGAAAGTAAAAATTAAAATGATTTTTTGGTGGCTTGTATTTTTCAATTTTCGGTTCCATATACGGTAAATTTTTCAAATTCCGGTTCCGGTAAATTGTAATTCCGGTTGCACCTTGCAAGCATAGACTGTTTGAAAACATTGGTTAACAAAATATGTTTGCTGTTTTCAGTTAGATTCAACAAAACGCGATGAACTGTTTGGAATGGTCGCTAAATTTCATTCAGACATTGCTAAGGTATTATATACATGGTTTCGCTGTGCCTTATTTTACACAATGTTTTGATCAATTTATTATTTTTTATGTTTATGACAAAATGTTTTGTCATATTTTGAAAATCTTATTAATTTAGTCGGTACACCGCGATTGTGTCGCGTTGTTATGTTTAGAGTAAGTATATAGTGCATTATGTTGTAAATTTGACGATTACTTACGTGCACCAGGTCACGTTTTGAGGCACATGTGTTATCTCAAGCTGTTTTGGCTTTAATTGTTCCCACAGTTTGCTGGCTAGTGCAGCAAACACACTTTCGGTCTGAGTTACTGCAGGTGCGTCTATGTTTCGAAATGCAACGCTCTCTCAGACTACAAGAGTTATGACTTGTTAAGACTGCAGGATCAGACACTATTGGGTTAAGTGGCTTTCTATTCGAATATTTTACCGAATATTTCAGCCTGCGTTGAGAATAATGTAATAATATGTTTTTGTATTGGAAATTGTCAAATTATAAAATACATTTATTTTTAGCCTGTGAACAATCGGTTGTCTGCTCAGTTGATGGGATTTTTTGTCGAAGCTGAACGAGACGCGTGCAAAAAGCGCTGCAGTAAAATGTTATCTTTGGTTCGACAAGGCATCGAGTATTGCCTCAACAAGGTTAGAACTAAAATTGTTGTAATTGATGGGGCTTGTAATTATTCTAGAGCTTAGCAATGTGTTCGGTATGTTGTGTATGTATATGTACAACACTATACATACTGGTGTTTGCGATAACGAATAATTTAGGATGGTGCTATACTTTTGATGACGTCCGGTGCCGTCCGTCACCCTTACGGCGCAGTCCGTCACCGTCCGTCACTTGTACGTCGCCTATGTCGCTGTCCGGCGCCGCCCGTCATCATACGGCGCACGCAAATAACTCACGTACGATAACCCTTACTCGGATTTGTGAAGACATTACTTGCTAATTTCGTTTTTGCGACAGTTTAAATACGGTGTTGCAATGTATAGCGAAGCATTTTTAAGTTCACAACGCAGTGAGCATTGTAATGGTGCGACAGTATAATGATAAAAACGGGCGGCTTACTGCGATTGCCTAATAGTTTTTGCTGTATATTTATAGACCAGCCATGATGATGAGGCAAAATCGTCAGAAAATCAAATAGACTTTGACAATTATTTATATCAAGCCCTGGTGCTGTGTCACAAATTGTTGGAAAAAATTCCTGCCATGGTTCGAAGTGCAACGGACGCCGATACATGGAACCCAGTTTGGAGTAAGTAGCAGTAAAAAATTTCTTGAAATTTTCTACCCAGATGAAACTTAAAAAACGGTAGTGTTTCCAGTAAGAACATTAGTTAACATTTAGTGTTCGTTGGTTGTTTATAAGCAGAACAAAATTTGTAAATACTTGTGTAATAGTTTCTGTTTACATTTTTGTTTACATTTGGTTGATTTAATTTTTATGATTTTTAAAATAACATATTTCGCAATTACACTTAGAGACGTTTTTGGTTTAACATGCAATTTTCATAATATAATGGGGAATGGTTTCAAGTTAATGATAACAGTAAGTTTTTATTTCAAATACTGTATTAGCGTTTGAAAACATTTTGCCTTGAATGCCATTATTTGACCATGTATATAGTTTCAAAATATTATTTGCTTATTGGAAATAAACGCTTGTTTTTGAAAGAATTCTTAATTTTAATTTTAATTTTAACTGGTTGTTAAATCTAAGTTGGCAAATGGAATTTCAATGAGAAACGTCGTTTTTAACTTCGGTTCGATTTAAATTTTAGCCAACGTCCAAACGTGTTTGTCGTATCCTCACATTTGGGTCCGTATTGAAGCTGCTCGTCTATTTGGTGTATTATTTGCATCTTATGATCCGCATGAATTATGCTGTCATTCTTATGGGCCTACAAGAGAATTCAGAGTAACATCGAAGGAATATTTGATGAAAAATACTCAGTTCAAAGTGAGTTGGTTGTGTTAAACGAAAACAGTTTTAGGTCTCATTATTTCTGGAGTATGAATTGTAGTCTAGACTCATACGTAGATGGATGCTCGCGTTTTGCAAGCCCAATGTCTAGTGGAAGTGGTTTTCAGAGGTGCCATTGGTTTCAGTCCGGAGAGATATGATGAGTGGCGGGGGAGGGGGCTGTAAGTAAAGCGCCCGAAGTAAAAATCAGGGGCTAAGGATTTTGACTTTTTTTTTGCAAATTTGTTGTATTTTTCGCTAGATTTGTTATATCGAAACTTATACGTGACTGTAACCCATGATTTTTCATTACGTGACTGTAAGCCATGATTTTTCATTGTCTTTTTAGAAGTATAATTTCAAACCAGGGAGAGTTTTCAAGTACGGGTTGAGCATGGGAGATTTTTCTAAGGGGCCCACATCCCCACTAGCAAAATGAAAAACATGTATTTAAGAAATTTTAGACTTTCATGTCTGAAGCTTTGTTGGGATGTAAAGAATTTATCATCAGATTCGGAGCCCGAATTTTTGTTTAACGGTTGAAAAATGTAAACACTATAAATACTTATTCCATTGATTATATTTCAGTGTTAACTGTTGGCTTTTGAATTCGATGGTATAAGTACTTTGGATGCTAAACTACACAGCTTTAACCCTTTAATATTCCATCTACAGTCTCTCGCGAGCCCGAGGGGGCTCTCATGTCTTGTGAAGATTTTGCACTGCACATATATGTTAGAATTGTTAATGTATTTAGTTGCTCATAGTATAATCTATGAGTTAAAGGGTTAGAAATAATATAACATTTGTATTTTATTTAGTTGAAAATGCTATGTGAATCATTCATCAAACAATTACGAACACCTCGTTTAATGCAATCGTTAAGCGATCAGGTAAGAGACTATGCTTTTGGTATGTCTTGTCAGTTGAAGCAATAATTCTTAGCACCTACGAATTCTAGCCTAGTTATTTTCAAAGCATTCGAAACCGTTGAGTTTAATGTTTATTGTTAGGTACACGAGCTTGCATTCTTTCTCAAAGGTGCTAAAAAGTTCATTGGTACCATTTTTTATGGCTACATGACAAGCGGTTCAAAAGTTATGGCAAACGAATTAAACAGCAAACTCGCAGTGATTTGTGGGGAAAGCTTCTGTCATTCACATATTCGTAAAATATAAGCTTTGTCAGGTTTATTCGTTGTACAAATTTGTAAAACGGTTATACATATTTTATGGTGAAAAGTTAAAATTCAATGCCACACTGGCTTTAAATGGGCCAGATGTTATTCACTATGGTGGGTGATGTTGTCAGACACGAAGTTCCGCGTTTTGGCCACAGTACCATTGTATATGTCTGTTTTCAGTGGAATCCGAAATTACAGGATTGCCTAAAATTTATTCTAAACCATGTTAATCGACTTATTCACTCCCGTAGTGAGAGTAAAGGTCATACTGTAGCTGCGGACACCTCTGATGTAATAGTCTAAACGGAAACTGCGATCCGTGCCATTGGCGAATGTAAGTTCCGGTTGAGGTTCGGCACATAATTGCAAACATAATTGTCACGGCGAATGGTACTTTAAGGGGCGTAACAGTGGATTAAGCGTATTTCTAAACCTAAGCTAAAGCGTAAGCAAAAAATGTAATGTAGAGTCTAAACCTACGCTTTTATGGACCCACCGGAAACCTGGACGCCCTTTAAAGTAACATGGGTCATTGTCACAATAGAACGTATACAAAAACACAGTAAAAAGATGTTTATATAGCAACCACAGAAAGAAAAGTAGCACACCATGTAACATTTATGACCACGTATATAAAGGTTGTACATTTTTGCTTGAGTATTTATAATCTATATATTATAGCTGGAACGGCCCACATACGTATTTTCGGCAACACTCCAGTAAACGTATCGCTTTGGTGTCACAGCGATTCGTGATTAAGTTGAAAGATATGTTGAGTAAAAAAATTTGGAAATTTGCAACTGCAGCAACAAATTTAATAATAATTTTTAAAATGAAAAATTTTCTGGAATGAAAAATTTTCTGAAATGAAAAATTTTCTGAAATGAAAAATTTTCTGAAATGAAAAATTTTCTGAAATGAAAAATTTTCTGAAATGAAAAATTATCTGAAATGAATAATCTCTCGCACACTTCAACTGAACCGCATATTGTGGCACCACCGCCGCATGTTACTGTGTGTCGTTGATGTATTTGTAATATTGGTCGTCGTATTCGTTGTAATTTTTGACAATAATTTTCACAAAAAGTGACTGATTGGTGTCCTATTTTGACAAAAGGCGTATAAAATTATTCGTACGGTTTAATGTCAGCCTAAAGCTTAGTCGGAGTCTATGTTGTATTGGTACGACATCAAATTTAATGGTTAATAGGATAACAACGATAATGAGTAAAGCATAAATTTAAATAAGTAAATAATTAAGTATAAACAAATTAAATAATATATTAATATGTGTGTGTTAGAAAAGAAGGTTGATGTACTAGACACGGGGGTAGATTTCAACCATCGTTGATATATATTTCTTATCCAGGGGGGGGGGGGTAGGAAGGGTTAGGAACTGTTTCAATTGGTGGCGCAGGAAGTCTCTTTCGAATTTTTTATAAAACGATGGAATTGCAGTTTTCGTTAACCCTGTACGTGGGGTTATTGCGGCTCCTGCATATACTCTAAGCGTTTTAATGTAGTCTTACACGGTGTTTTCGTAAATGTGTATATATAGATTGCTTTGTTTTATGATTGGTTTGTTGGGTTGCTTCATGATTGGTTCGTTGGGTTGCGTTCATGATTGGTTTGTTGGGTTTGCTTCATGATTGGTTTGTTGCGTTGCTTCATGATTGGTTTGTTGGGTTGCTTCATGATTGGTTTGTTGGGTTGCTTTCATGATTGGTTTGTTGGGTTGCTTCATGATTGGTTTGTTGGGTTGCTTTCATGATTGGTTTGTTGGGTTGCTTCATGATTGGTTTCTTGGGTTGCTTCATGATTGGTTTCTTGGGTTATAGGTTTATATTTGAACCAATCGAGAGATTTTTAGTTTTGATTGCGTCATGAGCGTGGCCAGGATTTTGGAAATGGATGGCGTTACGTGCCGTCCTATAAAAGTTTCACAGGTCGGTTTCGTGTGTTACAAACTGATACCGTGTCTAGGAACCCGTGTATCAAAGTGCCAAGAAGGGTTGCCACAGGAACACTCCTGAATACACCCAGGCGTTTCCGTAAACAGTTGGGTTCAAACTTTCATTGGATCCGTAGCAAAATTTTCCTGGCTGGTTCTGTGTGGTACTGCTTGACATAGGATTAGATTTGCTCTTCAGTCCGTGTTGTTCTTTTTAAGTAAATTCAGCGTAAATATATAGCAATAACGAAATTAATGAACAAAATAAATGAATGTTTAAATAAGAAAACAATAAACATTTTAAGTATACACTTAAATTTAAGTAAAGTAAACCATTAAATAGTATGGGAGTAAATAATGTTTTAAGTTATTTTTAAACAAATAATAAGCTAAGCACAAACAAAAAACATAACTTTAAGTAAAGGAAATAATTTAACAAAGTAAATGGTTAAGTTATTTAAGTAAATACATAATAAACAGTTTAAGTATTAACAAAATACTTAATCTTAAGCGAATGCTTAACTTATTTAAGCAAATAATAACTAATTTAAGTGTAAAAAAATTAAGTAAAATGAATAAATAATTAAACATTAATCAAGTGCAAACCAAACCAGTAAACAGTAAGACATTTAATGCTTATGACGATGTTTTGATTTGTGTTTGTGGCGTCGTTTTGGTTGTTTTTCTTCGTATTCGTCATATTCGTCATCTTTATCATCGTCATCAGATTCAGCTTTAGCGTTCGCCAGCGGTAAATATATCAACGCGTCTATTAGCGCTAACAGCATGAACCACGTTGCAACTCCCTGTAAAATTGAAGTATATATTTTTTAACCATTTCCGGTAAAAGTTTGTTGGAAATAAGATTTGAATGAAAACGATGCGGTTGATGTAAACGAATTGATTGTGGGACGTTTTTGTTGATTCGAAATTTTTAGTATGAAAATCATTCGCCCAAGGTGAACCTATAGCGGTATTGTTTTTTCGGCCCATGTATATAGGACAAGGCCGGAACTGTAGTATAAGCGTATTCCTAAGCCTAAGCCTAAGCGTATGGATGAGTGTATTCCTAAGTCTAATCCGAAGCAAAAAAAATAGTCTAAAGCTTAAACTGTCTCTATTATAGCCCCTCCGGAAAACGATCCGGCCCTGTTCTATACGTGGGCCGTTTTTTTCTGTAATTTTAAACGGAGGGGTTCATGGCCGGATCCACCCCGGTGGTTCCGCAACGGAATGAAACAGCATCGTCGTGTCATTCAATCTATAACCGTGTCTTCAGGTTTAGTTTAACATATCCATATGTTCGAGAGAATGTTAGTGTAAAGTCACAAATTTAGTTTCGCCAGTTTGCGGCGCTGATCTGATTTAGAAAAACCGGAAGTCTGTATTTGACTCAGGCAGCTAAAATCGACTTTTGTTTCCTGTAGAATTTGCTAGAGATTTCGGCAACTTTAGCAGTGCCATTTTTTGTATTTTATAAAAGTTGTTACATCCCGTACTTAGGTTCGTATGTAAGTTTCGAGTTTTTTTTGAAGTTTGTATTGTGAAGATTGTTTACAAAAAATGCTTGAAAGTGTAACTTTTGACAATACTGCGGAAAATTTCGTGAAATTAACAATTTGTACATTATTTTGACGGCGTAAAATTTTGTTTGACGGCCAACTCCGGTTCCGGTTTCGGCAAAATTTGATGACAATCTGTAACGGCATTTTTCTGTTCGCGTTGCTTCGTTCCTGTTTCTTGCTAATAAAGTTGATTGTAACGTACACCATGGTCAAGTGGTTATGTATATATTATTAAATATGAAGACATTGGAAAATTTGACAAATTTTTCCTGACCGCAAAAATTAGGGTGGGTAAACGTGGGTCGCGGGTAAACGTGGGTCGTGGGTAAACGTGGGTCGTGGGTAAACGTGGGTCGTGGGTAAAACAGTTTTTTTGCGCTGGTATACCAGTGTGTAAAATGTTAATTTCTCGCGGGTAAAGCGCATGCCGGGTTAAGAAATCTTTTGTTTAGCGGTGTATTCATATACGTATCTTGTAGTACCAAACTCACGGTATATACAGCCATTGTAGCGAAAAGTTTGCATGGCTGCGTAGCTCAGTGGTTAGAGCAGCGAACCGGTAATCCGTACGTCGTGGGTTCGAGCCCCACCCGCATCCGCAGCAAAATTTTCGTGTGAAGAGCTCTGTATGGTACTGCTTAACTTCTCAGGTTTATGTTAAACGGGTTGCGTCTGAGCGTTTGCCAAAGTGTTTCGCGTTACGCCTAAAAGCGTGATCTGAAACCCTAGGCTTAACCTGAAATGTGGGGTAACGTTAAAAAGTTTGATCTGAAACCCTAGGCTTAGCCTGAAATGTGGGGTAACGTTAAAAAGTTTGATCTGAAACCCTAGGCTTAACCTGAAATGTGGGGTAATGTTAAAAAGTTAGATCTGAAACCCTAGGCTTAACCTGAAATGTGGGGTAACGTCAAAAAGTTAGATCTGAAACCCTAGGCTTAACCTGAAATGTGGGGTAACGTTAAAAAGTTTGATTTGAAACCCTAGGCTTAACCTGACATGTGGGGTAACGTTAAAAAGTTTGATCTGAAACCCTAGGCTTAACCTGAAATGTTTGGGTATCGTTTACACCAAAGCCAATTACGAAAACGCGTAAGTTGCAGTACTTAACGCTGTTAATAAAGTCTATAATTGTCAATGTAAAGTGACTAACTTACTGCAATATCAAGACCCCAGCCAGGCTGAATCGGAGAATGCTTCAACTCGAACCAGTCGTACTTAAAGCCTAAATATGTAGCGAGTGCAACCAAATCGCACGCGAATGCAAGCAGCAGTAAAACGTTAAGAATGATTGCGCCGTATTTGTTGTTGTTGTTGCAATTACTTGCGAGGATAATGATTGCAATAAACGCAAATAGCGATGAGAAAATTAGAAACGCTGCGGCGGCTTTGAATTGACTTGGAACTGACTGAAATTAATGTTGCAAGTTGTGAATCGGAACGGTTACTGCGCGGTCCAATAGTTACTTATAAAGGACTGTCTTACCAGGGTTCAAACCGGAATTTCTGTTCCGGCCGGAATTCGTGCAAAAATTTAATTCCTGTTCCTGTTCCTGTTCGTGTTCCTGTATTCAGTGATGTCGGAACCGGAATTGTTGCGGTTTTGCGGCAAATTATTCATAATCATTTATATATTTTGGAAACGTTGTCTTTGCAAATTTTTTCTGTACAAATCAATAGGTTTTGCAATTAGTTCAGTTTTGTTGCTAAACTGTTCCTGATGTTTTTTCGCAAAACTTGATGATGAAATAGCAAGAAAATTCTTTGAAACCGTTTTTGGCAAGTATTTAAAAAGTGCAACAGTAATTCGGTGATAAAAACTATTTTAAATTCCGGTTCTTGTTCGTGTTCCGGTTCCTACAAAGAAATTCAATTCCTCTTTCTGTTCCTGTTCCGGCAAAATTTAGTTCCTGTTCGAACCCTGCTGTCTACTAAGACGAAGCCTAAGCCTAACAGTGTCTAAGTACCCCAGTCTATTTGTCTCCAAGTACCCCAGTCTATTTGTCTCCCTGTAGACATGCCCCTGTATTTAACGTCGACCTCTGCAAAAATGGCGATATTAATCGAATTTTTATTGACATGAATTTGCTCATTGCAGAATTATACGCATCAATTGGTAGGAAGTAAACATAGATTCCGGGTGCGAAGTTTACGGTTCAATCGGATATCCGGCACTTGCATCTCCGATATTATACATTGCCGGATATTTATTACTAAAAAGTATAACATAACTCTATATGACGTGTACTATTTTTTGTAATCAAAATCACAATATTTGGCTGCGAATTTTGTTCGAAATGATAAATATATTATATCTCGTTCGAGAAGCCCAGGTAGTCAAAAATTTAGTAGCGGAAATGTTTTGGCAGTAGTTCAAAATGATGTCCAAAACCATCGTAGCCAGAGGCACGCGCTCTATGTTTGAGCCGGTCCGCTGACGTTCTGAAACCTGAGCTGCGCAATGCGGTCGGGTAAAGAATTTCAAAGCGCGGGTGGTAAAAAACATTGTTAATCTTTACCTGCCTAAAAATATTGATGTGCAACTTGAAACCAGATAGTGGAGAAAAACTTGAATTTTTACACTGTTTTTACCGTATGAATGAAAAATACAACAACAACTTACATCGGTTCCAAAATGCCAAAACGCCCAAGTGCCATTTCGTGTTCCGTTACGAAACGTATACTTCATTAGTACTCCGAACGATTCGGGCTCTGATTTCGGTCTTGGTTCCGGTTCTGGCGTAGGCTTGGGTTCCGGTTCCGGCTCAGCGCGGCCACGGCTAGCCATAGGCTCGACGCCCGGAATCCAACTCATTGGTGGCGGTTCCGGCTCCGAGTTGCTGTTGTGACGTGGATCAGCAAATTGGAGAACTTCCCATACTGGGCTGAACAGCGCTATGAGGCTGAGTGTTAGCCCGATTGATGTTAGAATGATAACGTTGATGTTTGAACACGGAATTCCCATTATTATTATCGTTATTATTATTATTATCGGACCCGCGAATTTTGTATTGGTTTAGAGCAGAAAACAAAACATAAAACAAACCATATAAACATAACACTATTTTTCATATTTCACCAAATATTTTTCAGTGCAACATTCTTCAGAACCAAAAGAGCTGAAAGGCTACAATTTCCGGTTACTACGTTACCGCATTCACTAAAATATCATCGCTCAAATTTGATCCATAATAGCTTTTATACCAAGCACGCGTCTAGTGAGCTTGGATAACAGTCGAAGTAGCGCTGTGTTTTCATTCACTCCAGTAATGAACGGATTGCTTTTAAGTAGCATCAGAACGTATACAGTTCAAAATTCTTAGATAACCAACAACCTCGGTTGTTTAGTACAGTTGTTGACTACAAAACTTTTTACATCTGTATAAGTGCAAATGATTGCGATGTAGGAACTCAAGCAACTTTCCTTCGAAATTTGTGCAGAACGTAACCGCTGTTTTCAAAAATTTATTTGCAACGCCATGACCGCAGTATTTGTGAAAATTGAAAGAAATTAAGGTGCACAAATACGTATCTAAATTTAATTACAGTATCAAACCAGCGGTCGATTTGATGGGCTCATGGAACGAAAAGAAGTCACACACTGGTTCGATTTGTTTCGGATGACGGGCCTTAGTCCCCGGCGGGTCCAACGTTTTGTGCCGGAATTTGTGAACTTAATAAACCATAGAAAATGGCCGTAGAACAGGGCTCGCATATGTAACAGGTGTAGGATTGAAATAACTCGAGCTGAATGAGCTGAATGAATTGAAAAATAAATAACAGTCCAGAACCGAGTAGTGAGTTAAGCGAGCAAGGATGAACATTTTTTGCGTTAATTCCTGTACAAAATTTTGCATTTGGAATACTGACGTTTGAAGAATTAAAAAACGGATGATTCGATCGCGACGTCTAATTTGTCAGGGTACGTATTTTTGTGTAATAGCCGAAACCGGAACCGGAATATTTAGTTGTGAAAACCCACAAAATCCAGACTCGGAAGTCGCCAAAGTCAAAACTCGAACTCGGGAAAATTTTCGGCGAATTTACCCATTTCTGGACTCGTATGCAACGCTATGTTGAACTATTGAACTCAGGAGCAAATACTGAATGAAAAACTTTAACATTTCGTAAATTTTGATACGTGTAAAAGCATGTAAGTTATGCTTGTCCGGTATGTGCACATGTAATATAGTGCAGTGCGCACTGTATGTATGTATGTATGCTAGCTGGGCTGCAAACAGTCGACATATAGTCGACGATAGAAGTAGTTGGGCAGGCGGGCGATCGTGGCGCAGTCGTAACAGCGTCTGCATCGCACACACAGAAGGTCGCTAGTTCAAAACCACCTGTAACCCCCAAGTTTTCCAACTGCTTAATGAAAACGTCTGAAGTCCAGGTACCTACCTAGGCTGGCATGGTTGCCTACGCTGTGAGCGCATTAATAAATGAACACCAAATCGATGTAAGATGTTTCATACAGTGTTGAATATTGTAATATGGTTTAAGTTTTACATCTGGCATATTGTTATTCAACAGTTGATTAATTCACGGCTGTGTTTACCAGGGTAACGACTGGATACCACAAATATTGGACCAGTTGGAGCCGCAGATGTTTAAATGGCGTAGGTTGTGACACACAGTAAATCTTAATCACAGATACTTAAACTGCTGCGTAGGAACAAAGTTATGTTAAATTTTATAGCGAGTAAGGGTGCGGCGCTCAGGGTGCAACCGGAATTCCGGTTCCGGCATTTTTTCACCTTCCGGTTCCGGTAAATTTTTACCGGATTTAAAAATTCCGGTGTTAAAATTTGGCCGTTTTCTTAACTTTGCTAATTTTTAAGAATCTGTTTTGAAAGCTGTGAGGGACGGTGGAACGGCGCCGTACGTAATGAAAAGTTAGCGCTATTCTAATACTAACTTGGCGAGATTAAGTTTTCAATTTTTGTTGAAATGTACACGTAATATCCGCGGTTCCGGTTCCTGCCGTGTATGGAAGTATCCGGGTTCGGCTGTGGTATTTGTTGGTATCCGATGATAGCGTTGCAAACTGGTATCCGTGATACTGTAAACGAAATCATTCAGGTTCGTCATCAGTCGCATTTTACTCGCGAACTCGTGTTCGTTAATGCAACGCTATTCGCTGTGTCTATATTTCGTTTCGCAACATTTAATATTCGCTAGTTCGCATAACCGCCGTGTCTCTAGGTCCCAAGCTCTTCGTATGTCAACACAAGCCGTAGCCAGCTTACCTTGCTAGAGGGGGGGCTGAAAATTTTACAGACGCGGCATACAAGGGTTTTCAGTGTGACCTAGAAACAAGGTTGAACCTTTTTTAGGGAGAGGGCAAAATTTTACCAGGTCGAACTGAGACCCCACAGCACCCCGCAGCCCCCCCCCCCCCGCCCTTGGCTACGGGCCACCGGTGTCAAGATAAGGTTTAAACGAAAATAAAACGAGGCATAGTCATAGACCATGGCTTGCGAATATACTTATTTTCTGACGCAAACACTTATTTGTATGTATAAATATATATAATTGATATAAAATCTACCGAGAAGAACAAATTGTGAAAGCATCCGAATCAGTAATGTATATTGAACCAGATTAGATCTGTATGTTAACCAGATATCTCAACCACGGGTGTAACCAGAATATCAGTTCGACACGGTATGGCCGTGTATGTAAAACAAGCGTTTGACCTTTCAGATTTAGGTTCATTGTAAAGTGTACTAAAAGTGCGTTTATCTGGCCGTTTCGTGGAGGTATATCGGGACGTGTTGTGGTCCCTCTGTCTGTCGCGTCGTATATGCCGCTGATATAAACACGTTGACAGTAGAATCAGATAACAGCAAAGTAGCATATCTACTGGTTCGTACTATTCGTTGGTTTAGGTTACCCAGGTAACAGCTTAACAAATGCATAGATTTTAGGTTCAATGTCACGAATTGGTTTGCGCGGCCAAAAAAAATAGGCGAACCGATAGTTAGGAGTTACAGGAATTACTGTAACAATGCAGTAAGATGCAGATTGTATTTGAGTAGTTTGGCTATTCGTAATTATGAACAGGTGTGCTATATTAATGCTGTATTACAGGTGTGTGTGGTGTTAGGGAATTATATTAATGTGATTTGCGTTCTGTTAGTACACGCCCGTAGCTAAGGGGTGGGGGTGCAGCCCCCTGGAAAAATTTTGGCGTCCCCTAGAAAATTTTCAACGTTGCTTGCAAGTCATTAAAAACCCTTGAATATGTCCCTCCTAAAATTGTTTTTAGCTCCCACCTAAATTGGTGAGCTGGCTACGGGCTTGGTTTAATACGATTGGTGTACCGGTATGTACGCAAACGTAAAAGTTGATTGCGATTGGTTGGATCAAAATGAGGTTGTGGGGTTACTGTGCCAGTAAAGCATAAAATATATTATTCTGACTGGCTCAACTAAAGTATATAAATCCCGTTGGTTGTAGTAAGGATCGATCGGGATTGGATGTGAGTTTTTGGACTTATCGAAGCAGTTTTGTAATATTCGGATATGTTAAATGAAACAAAAACTTGGGGAACGCAGGCGGTTCAGTATGTATGCAGTGATTTGGGTTTGAAATGCGCCGTAGCTTTTGTTGATTAAATTGTGTTGAGGTTACGGTAATGTTAATTTTTTTGGGGTCCTGGTGTTATCCTATAGCCTCTGGTGTTTTGCACTGAAAACATTCGGTTTTGCCATTTTTTATTAATTTAAGATTTCGTAATAGGTAATTATGATCTCTTAAGTATGCATAAATTTTTATTTGTTAGAAATTTGACTTTTTCACACATCAATGCATCGTGCAAAATTAAAAAATTTCAACCGAAAACACTACAAGGTAGGGTTAACACGTGTCAAATTTCAAAATTGTCATGCGCCAACGTTAACATAGCGCGAAAAGTTGCGTTTACCCTACTCTAACGTTGTGTTACAGAATGATCTGTGACACGTATTACGGTAGGGCTGTGACACGTATTAGGATAGGGTTAGCGCAATTTTTGCGTTAGCAAAGATTAGTGCATGACAATTTGGAACATAGGCAAGTGTTAGTTGTATTGTATAGTGTTTTCGGTGGCAAAATGAATTTTTGATTGTGAACGATGCATAATGTCTTGTTTTCGGGTCAAACGTCGTAATGCAAAGTTTTGGCTAATTTTTTGTACCGTTTTTTCGCTGTCCTGCTATCGATTTACTAAGTTATTATGATTCGAATACTGTTTTAGCGCCATTTGAAATGCAGTGTGTACACAGTATACACAGTATTTGTTAAATATAAATTTGCAAGATGTTATTTGGCCTTTTTGATAATACTTTTAGGTTATAAAGAATTTGGTATTTTTGGCTAAAACAGTTGCGTCACAATCGATATCAAGAGCGGTCGACGCTAACGGACCTGATCCGATGTCTTCTGACGCTTCAGATCGTTCGTCAAGTGTTGCCAGCAGCTCAGATAATGTCAATGCTGGTCGCAAAGGTGACCCTGCAGACGGTGAAATCAGGCGTGGTACAAGCAAAGTGTCACTGCCGTCTAACGAACGTCTAACGCTAGGGTGGATTGCGTCCGAGATGGCGCGTGTGGCTCATCATGAAATTGTTCGGTATCCGGCGGAAACGCAAAAGGTTAGCGATGGATGATACTACGGTTTTGTTTGTTGGTATCTTTGGTGTTTGTGAAAAAGGTTAATAACCAGTAACGAACCCAAGAATTTACGGACGAACAAAAAGCCAAACACACGGCCAAGTTAGAACAGGTAAAGGCAACTACCAAGTCAACATGAGCGGTAAAAGGTGACCGACTCCGATTTCAATAGCGATTCCGCGATTAAGCGTAGGTTTATAGGCTTAGGCTTATGCTTAGGAACACATTTCTGCAATGCTTAGGCTTTGGCTTCTGCTTAGCAATACGTTTAATCTACTGTTACGCCCCTAAAAGTAACATTGGCCGTTCTGTTTGCAGAGAGAAGCAGTTATAAAATGGATCGGCGCAATCTGTCTGGAGCTGCCAAGCGAAATCATTCGTGATTTGATGCCGACGTTTGTTCCAGTTGTTCAACGGGAAGTTGTCGTAAAACAGCAAGGTTGGTCTGAAAATTCGATGTACCAGTTTGCGGAATAAAGTTGTTGTTTAGTTTGTTGTAAGATTAGTTTAAATTAAAATGATCATACTTGAGTCTTGAATTTGAAATGACTCAACTTCACCAATGATGCTGTTGGCGTTGTGAATTGTTATGCGTGGGTGTAGTCAGAATTTTGGAAACGGAGGGGGGTATGTTGTTTGAAAATTGTGACACAGTGGTTTGTTGTGTTACAAATTAAAAAAGATCTAAAAACAGCTTGCCTTATGTAAAAAACAAGGGCGGAACAGTATTATAAGCGTGTTCCTAACGCATAAGCCTAAGCCTAAACGTAAGCGTAAGAATGAGCATATTCCTAAGTCTAAGCCTAAGCCAGGCAGAAAAATTAGTCTAAACCTTAAGCTTACTTTATTCCAGTCCCACAGATAAACGTTCCGTCCCGGGCCAACATCTTTATAAAAATTCCAATGGGGAGCTTAGCTTTATACTGTTACCTCTTGGCTACGCCCGTTTAGCTTTAACATTAATTGTTGTTGTTTTAGATGAAAAATTGAAGACGTTATCGAGTGAAGTTTGTGATCTAATGAAAAATGCTGTGGGAATGGAAACGTTTGCAACTCTGAGTACAGAATACAGTCGTCAGTTGAAAGAAAAACGAATGCAACGAAAACGACGGCGAGATATTGAGGTAAGCTTACAATGTCGTATAATTATCATTCGAGGCATATAAATTTGTTATAACCGCCGGGGTTCAAACTGTTAATAGATAGACTTTGTTTTCGAAAAGATTTGCGTTACTGAAATTTTGTAATTTTGAACACTTGTACTGTATTGACCCGAATAAGAGCGGGGACCCCATTTTGAGTCCAAATCAATAGGAGTTCGTATTCGTAATAAGAGTCCGTAAGCGGATAGAGTCCCTAAGCCCTAATTAGAGTTCATAAATGTCAATTAACCCTAATTGTAGCGCATAAATGACTCCAGGACGAAATAATTTGAGTTCGAAACTTTAAAGCGTATATACGTAAATTTTGAAAGTACATTACTAAGTATAACCTTGTATTATAGCTCAAGCTATTGACACAAGACAATTGAAACCAGGGTGCAACCGGAATTCCGGTTCCGGCATTTTTTCACCTTCCGGTTCCGGTTCCGGTAAATTTTTACCGGATTTAAAAATTCCGGTATTATAATTTGGCCGTTTTCTTAACTTTGCTAATTTTTAAGAATCTCTTTTGAAAGCCACTTGTACTCCGAATATAAGCCATTGATGGTGGATTTCACTTCAGTCGACGATGAAAATCTAAAATACAACAAATAAAATAAATTCCTATGTTCGACTAAGGTTATTTCACAAATAATAGAGCAAAAAATAAGATTAAAATGAAATTTTTGGTGAAATGCATTTTTCATTTTCCGGTTCCGGTTCCGGTAAAATTTTCAAATTCCGGTTCCGGTTCCGGTAAATTGTAATTCCGGTTGCACCCTGATTGAAACGTTTAATTCAACGGATAATTGCAGTACCGGATATATATCAGTAACGAAGGGCGGTGGAGTGTGGGTTAAAAATAGATAACAGTCCGTAAACAAACAAGGGGGTACTTTCTGAAGAGGCCAAATAAATGTCAGTCTCCCCTATTATTCGGGTCACTACAGTACATAATATACTCTGTAAATTTCAATAAGTTAATTAATCAATTCTCAGCTAGCGAGTTGGTTATTTCTAAATTAATATCAGTAAACATTAACTCACTCTGAGTTGAGTTTATTCTCATACTGAGTTGTGGTGACTGGGTGAGTTGATTAATTAACTCAGAATTAATTGAATCAACTCAAAAGAACTTGCTTAGTAATTTTAAGCCAATTAAAATTTTTGAGATATTTGGTCTTCTGATAAAACCTAAGTCTCAGTCTCAGCATAAGCCAAGCAAAAAATAGTATAAAGCTGAAGCTTACTCTATTCTAGTCCCACAAAAAACGTTGCGCCCACTTATTAAATACATCTGAGTTAATAACAGTAAACAGTAACAAACTCACTCTGAGTTGATTAGGTTCTGGTTGAGTTGATTGATTAACTCAGAAAGAGTGTTTAGTCAATTCAGTGTTCTGAATTCTGGTGGTGGTAACTCAGTCTGAGTGATTCAACTCATTTTGAGTATATAATGAGTAATGTTGGGTTTTCATCACTTTGCAGGCTGTAACTGATCCAGCAAAAACGGCAAGACTACGACTGAAAAAGCAACAAAAGAAATTGGCTTCAACCAAGAAAAGAAAGTTAGAGATTGAGATTGGACCACGTACACGTGGGAAGAAAACCAAAACTGGCGAAAATGCATAATGGTTTGTCGTGAATTTCCAAGGCTGTGAGGAAAGTTGGTATTTTTGGGTGCGTGTGTTCAAGGGCGTAAGGCAGTGGTTTTTGGGGGTCATACCACACCCTTTTTCGAAACCATTCCTACGCCTATGCCTTGGTTTATTATTTTTTGCTTTACGCTCTGTTATGTTTTGTAAACTGTTTCGCATATCCGTATTATACAAATAGGATGTACTCAGTGAAGTGATTTTAATTCAGAATGAGTTGAATCGCTGAGTATATGACTTTCAAAATTTTCAAAATTTAGAATTCGAAATTGTTTGAACCAATTCGGAGCTAATTCGCGCGGAATTAATATCAAATCACAGAGTGAGTTAGTGTTTACATAATATAAACTCAGAAAAAATTAATTCGCTAGCTGAGTTGATTAATCAAATTATGTATTTTATCTTATTGTTATGGTTGACTGGTTAACTGTTTAAAGTTATGTTTGAGTTGTTGAAATAAAATTTTATTATGTAATTAGTTTGGCGAGTGGTATAGATCATGTTTACTTCAGTGTAAATTAATAGACCCAAAACGCACGATGGTTCACAAATTTACAAACAACACTGTTTGAATTACTGTAGTGTCCCGAATAAGAGGGTGGTAATAAGAGAGGGGGGCCATTCTGAGTTCCAATCAATAGGAGTCCGTATCCCTAATACGAGTCCGTAAGCGGATAGAATTCTTAAACCCTAATTAGAGTCCACACTGTAAATTTTAATGAGTTAATTTTAATTCAGAATGAGTTGAATTACTCATTCTGAGTTAGGACTATCAGAACTGAGAATTTTTAGTTGATTCTTCTCATTCAGAGGTATTAGTCAATTCACCCTGAGTCAACTCAACTCAGAGTGAATCAACTCAAGTCACAGAGATTTAATGTTCACTGATGCAAATAAACGTTTCTTTCAATGGATAGTTGCAATAACGGAGATATATACCGGAACGAAAGGCGGCGGAGGGCGGGTTAAAAATAAATAACAGTCCGTAACCGAATAACAGGGGGTACTCTCTGAAGATGCCAAATAAATATCAGTCCCCCCTCTTATTCGGGCACTACAGTGTTCAGTCTGATTTAGGCCTATCAGAACATGGAATTGTGAGTTGATTCAACACAACCTGAGTTAACCGATCAACTCTTCCGGAATCAAGTCAACTGATAGTGAAAATCAACTCAGATCAGAGTGATTTTAATGCTTATTGTTATTAACTCAGAAGTACTACTCAACTCGCTAGCTGAGTTGATTACTCAGCTCATTGAAATTTATAGTGAAACTTTCACTGAAATGGTCGTGCCAAAATACTCGCTTCTGGCTAAAATTAAGGTTACGTAGCTGGAGCATGATTTTCTGCTGGACACACGACCTGCGGGTGTCCGTCTTTTGCAACAAGTTTATGCCAATGTATAAAAAGGGTCGTAACAGTAGTATAAGCATATTTCTAAGCCTAAAGAATGAGTTTATACCTAAAAGTCTAAGTGAAGGAATTAGTCTTTAAACTTTACTGTATTGTAGTCCCACAGAAAAAAATTCCGTCCCTGATCTTTCAATGGATTTATTATTTTGAAAATGTTTATTTAACTGCAGCATTTAAAAGTTTGGCCCACATAAAGATCAGTGGCGGAATGTTTTTGTGTGGTACTACAACAGAGTAAGCTTAAGCGTTTGACTATTTTTTTGCTTGGCTTAGGCTTAGGTTTAGGAATAAACTAATTCTTACACTGTAAATTTCAATGAGTTGATTAATCAATTCAGCTAGCTAGTTAGTTATTTCTGAATTGATATCAGTAAGCATTAACTCACTCTGAGTTGAGTTGACTCTGGGTGAGTTGATTAATTAACTCAGAATGAGCTGAACCAACTAAAAATTCTGAGTTCTGATAGGCCTCCATACTCAGACTGAGTGATTTAACTCATTCTGAGTTAAAATCAACTCGCTGAAATTGACAGTGTAGGCTTAGGCTTAGGAATAAAAGCTTTATAAAACACTGTTGTTGTTCAGCCTCTGTTGTTTACATTGGCCCAAAATTTTATATTTGGCCACGTCGACGATTTTCAACTGGCATGCAACACAAAAAATAGAACAACTGCAAAATAGACATCACAGAAGCACCAAAAAATAAGCTCATTTGTCCGCCAAGATCTGACATATACTGCTCAATCGTGTAAGTGTAGTGTTCTTCGTAAAACGCGCTTGTATACGGATGACAAATCAAAATTGTCAAGTATCGCACTGCGTAATTTCTGCAACAAAAAGAAATTGCGACGTTTGTTGAAAAGATCCTCGACGTATTCAACGAACCCAGGCCGCTAAGGGTCAATCTATCTGGTTATATTAATGGAGGTCTGAGAACTGCGACGTTGGTCGAGGCGTTGGGTCAGGGTGTACCAGATGTCCGTGTTGGCGAAGGGGTCTTTTTCGTTATTTCGCAGCCCGCGTTTACGCAAAAATGGGTTAGTTGGCAGCGCGCCAAATCAGTTGTTTGACCATAATTCGTTAACCAATTGTCTAATGACGGAAAATTTAAGACCACTTGACGCAACGCTGCAAACTTTTTGACAAAGAAAATTTTTTGCGTCCCAAGGGAGATTCGGGATCTTAAAAATTAAATTTTTCAAAATTTAAATTTAGATGCGCGATGATCAGGGGAGGTTCTGTGAAGCTCAAATATGTAAAAAAATTCGAAATCAACCATTTTTGGGCAAACGCGGGCTGGGGTAAGTCTCGGGATTTGGCGGGTCTCGGACTCGGTCTCGGTTTTTTGAGTCTGTACACTGTAAAAAATGGGGGGTCAAATTGACTCTCTCTCGGAAACAGGCTTTTCCTGACTACAAAAACTGAGTCAAATTTGACTTCTAAAGAGTCAAATTCGGTTCACTGTGGACTCTGGCGGAGTCAAATTTGACTCAGTTTGTGTAGTCAGGAAAAGCCTGTTTCCGAAAGGGTCAATTTGACTACCCATTGTTTACAGTGTAGGTTTCAAACTGAGACCAAAGAAGACAGACAAGTTCCCGTTTTTTTTTGCTCAACGTTCGCACTGAACAAGCTGCTTGATATTGTTGTGTCAAAGCACAGATAGTTGTATTTATAGATGACATTTAAGAAATCGTGTCAAAAAATTTAAAAATTCCAATTAACGCTAAAATATCATTTTGATAAACGCTAAAAAGCGTTTAGTATTAATAGAATTTAAATGTACTTTCGATTGACGATTTATTATCGTTGGAAAAAAGCTGAAAGCGTAGTTTTGACACTGAACTGTGTTTATCATTGTGTTTTTGCTAAAAATAACATTTTGCGGCAATCTTTGTGTTTAATATAAATTCTGAGCAGATGCAACATTTTGTTATGTTACAACGACACAGGAGTGCGAGGAAACATTCAAAACTTTTGTTAGAAAAATTTTTCTTTTTATGCTCGGTAACGGTGAAAAATTGACCGTGACCGAGAACAAACACAATTTTTCATTTCAGATATGCTGCAATTGCTCTATGTACAATAAAAAATATATACTGTAGTGACCCGAATATGAGGGGGGGGGGCTGATATTTATTTGGCCTCTCCAGAGGGTACCCCTTTTGTTATTCGGTTACGAACTGTTATTTATTTTAACCCACGCTCCGCCGCCCTTCGTTACTGATATATATCGGGTACTGCAATTATCCGTTGAATTAAACGTTTATTTGTCTTGTGTCAACAGCTTGAGCGATAATACAAAGTTATACTTAGGAATGTACTTTCGAAATTTAAGTACGCTTTAAAGTTTCAAACTCAAATTATTTGGTCCTGGAGTCATTAATGCGCTGCAATTAGGATTAATTGACATTTATGGACTCTAATTAGGGTTTAGGGACTCTATCCGCTTACGGACTCTTATTAGGGATACGGACTCCTATTGATCCGGACTCAAAATGGGGACCCCTTCTTATTATCCTCCTCTTATTCGGGTCAATAGAGTACGAAATTATTTTAAATCTTATTTTGGGCAATGAAAAGAACAGGGGCGGAACAGCATTATAAGCATATTTCTTACCCTAAAACTAAGCCTAAGCCTAAAGCTAAGCGCAACAAAGAGCATATTCCTAAGCTTAGGCCTAAGTTTAACCTAAGCCAAGCAAAAATATGGTCCAAAACTTAAGCATACTCTATTCTAGTCCCACGGAAAAACCTCCGCCCCTGATCTTTACATGGACCAAAATGGTGCATTCGCCATTTTTTGTTTAAAATTTTGATAGCCCAGTGATATTTGCTTACCTCAAGTGTGTTGGTACAAAAATAAAACGACGTCTTTAAAACTTTTATACTTCAATATCGTTTTCCGTTTCCGTTATTTTTACTATCCGTTTGCACTTGGAGCTTGTGCTTTTAATTTCAGGCAATAAAAGATATTTGTATGGCATCTATGCGCGAGGATACTAAGATTTTCTTATCACGATTGCGTACAATTATACTCCAAGCGTTTTCGTTTCGAGGCAGACAGTCAATTTTAAGACAGTTTATTCCCAAACAAAAAGGCAGTGTCATATTTTTCGTATTTTGCACAAAATTATACAAAATACGGCGAGTTTAGTCATGAAAGGACTCTTTTTAACAGACTATGCAACAGTGTAAATTAATATATACGCGTGCAGTGCGTTTTGTCATATATTTCTTATGGTGTGGCCGACATTTGCTCTTTGTTGTGACTCTCGCAGAGCCTGGGTTTAGCTGAACTTTTTTGCAGTTTAGTTCTCTATACCTGAGCCGGTCCATGTAAAGATCAGAGGCGGAACGTGTTTCTGTGGGACTGTAATAGAGTAAGCTGAAGTTTTAGACTAAGTTTTCTGTTTGTCGTAGGCTCAGGCTTAGGTTTAGGGGAATATTCTCATTCTTCCGCTTAGGTTTGGGTTCAGGCTTAGGCTTAGGCCTAGGAATATGCTCATAATACTGTTCCGCCCCAGTTATTTACATTGGCCGCTGAGCCGCATGTAACAGGTTCTATTCTTGTGGCGACCGATGTATAAAATAGCGCCATAACAGTAGCATAGGCATATTTCTACGCCTAAACATAGGCGTAAGAATGAGCTTACACTTAGCCTAAACTTAAGCCTGATTAGTCTAAACCTAAAGCGTACACTGTTGCAATCCCGCAGAAAAACGTTCCGCTCCTAATCTTTGCTCGGAGCCCACACTTGCTACACTGTAAATTGCAATGAGTTGATTTTAACTCAGAGTGAGTTGAATTACTCAGTCTAAGTTTAGGACTATCAGAACTCACCAATCATATCACCTGACAGTGAAAATCAGCTCAACTCACAATGAGTTAATGCTTATTATTATCTCACAAATAACTAAATCACTAGCTGAGTTGATTATTTAACTCATTGGAATTGACAGTGTTATCTCAGAAATAACTAAATCACTAGCTGAGTTGATTATTTAACTCATTGGAATTGACAGTGTTATCTCAGAAATAAGTAACTCACTAGCTGAGTTGATTATTTAACTCATTGGAATTGACAGTGTTATCTCAGAAATAACTAACTCACTAGCTGAGTTGAAAATTTAACTCATTTGAATTGACAGTGTTATCTCAGAAATAACTAACTCTCACTAGCTGAGTTTGATTATTTAACTCATTGGAATTGACAGTGTTATCTCACAACTAACTAACTCACTAGCTGAGTTGATTATTTAACTCATTGGAATTGACAGTGTTATCTCACAAATAACTAACTCTCACTAGCTGAGTTTGATTATTTAACTCATTGGAATTGACAGTGTATCAAAACGTACCGCTCATAAATAATCCGCGTTTGCCTTGGCAACGAAAAAATTTCATGATTCCATTGATCGCACGGTTTGCGTGATGCGCATTCGGTGACGCAATCACGTATTTGACGCCGATATTTGTTGTAGCAATTTTGACGTGTAACATTGCGAGACATCATTTCGAACGCGTAAAGTTTACAAAAATATTCGTTCTCAATTCGTGACGTATTATAATAGAACACACAACCGTAGCATGATCGCATTGCGGCGTCTTCACATCGCGTTTCACAGTATGCAGCGTTTCGGATTGGATTTTGGTGGTCTGATTTGCACGGATACGACGGACGACTGATACGTTTCCAACGCGTTGAAATAATCTGAACTTGAAAACGAATTGTGGTTTTCAACTACACTGTAAATGCCATTGAGTTGATTTTTAACTCAGAATGAATTGTATCACTCAGTCTGAGTTAAGAGTTTCAGAACTCAGAATTCTGAGTCAATATAACTCACTCTGACTTAATTATTCAAGTTACCCGAAATAAACTGAACTCAGAGTGAGAATCAACTCAACTCAGAGTGAGTTAATGTTAACTGTTATTAACTCAGAAATTACTAACTCTCTACCTGAGTTGATTTATCAGTTCATTGTAATTTACAGTGTAGAGTTCAAATCTGGACTGTTTAAGCACTACAAAAATAGTGAGTCAAACTGAAGATTTCCGAAATAAGCTCTACTGGAGTCAAATTCGAATCTGCCAGAGGAAAATGTGCGGCTAAGTGAGCAATGTTGACTCTGGCGGAGTCGAATTTGAATCAGTTTGTTGTAGTTCCGTAGAGCATGTTTCGGTGAGAGTCAATTTGACTCACCGTTTTCTGCAGTGTGCCTAAAATTCCTATATAAAGAGTTTGTTTGTTTATTAATCAGGGTGTGTGTGACCGGATATCCGTTTTCGTTTCCAGTAAAAATTGGTGTCTGTTTTTCCGTAAAATAGATTTAGCGGAAATTGTGTTATTTTTACCCTCAGAATTAGTTATACGCCACGTATAACAATTTCTGATTATACAGATATACTGCAACTGTTCGAAATGAAATAAAAATGACAAAATTCATTTAAAATTGTATAAATTTCGATGTATGCGTCATTTTTTCGTTAAAATTTTAGAGATGTAATTTCAAGGTAAGATTCGATCCCCAGTCTCACGGGTTGGAGGCGTTTACAATGACCACTGAGCTATAGGAGCTTGACGCTTGAGCCCGAGTAGGCTCTCACGTCTTGTGGAGATTTGCACTCCGCATATATGTTATAAATGTTAAACACTGCTCACCGTGTGTGTATTGCTCGTACATTATTGTATTTAGTTGCTCATAGTATACTCTATGAGTGAAAGGGTTAAATTTTGAAATTCGCATAACTTGCAGAGTTTTTTATTGTACAACGCACCATGGCATCATACTCAGCGCTGACAACAACGGTAACTCGTTGTGTTCCAAACTGAAGAAAATAATAATTTGAAATTGAAAAAGTTGACTGTTTGATCTCGGCGACAATTTGAGGCGGTGGTGATTGGCGAATTTCTAAGACGTATTTTTCCAACGAATACGAGCGTTTGATGCTCGATTTCAAATCTATACGGTAGCACGGACCGCCTGGGGTACCAATTTTTTTAACTCCACGAAAGTCTCGATAATTCTCAAATACGTCACTTGGATCTCGCATTAAATATTCAACGACGTCATCGAAAACGTGTAGTTGAATTTCGCCAAGAAATCGTACTAAGTCGTTGTACGCTTGGTTTCGCTCGTCCTGGGATGCGGGTGCTTTGAAGACTTGAAACGCTAAAACAACAGCAGGATCGTTGGACTGGATTCCATTTTTCTGAAGGATAACCAGGTCTAAAAGTTTGTTTGTGATCGAGTGTTGAGAACGGAAACACCATTTGTTTATACTTGAATGTTTATTCGCCAACCTGTAAAGTGCCAGTTTTTAGAGCTTTCAAGAAATTTCGGATGGAATATTTTCCTCGACTCCGCATTACATACAGCGACACAAAAATAGTAACCAGGGTTGTTTTTTCCGGGAAAAATTGTGACCGGAAAATAATGAATTTTTTCCATTTTTTTCGGAAAAATATGGCAAAAAATCGAAAAAATTTGTTTTTGTCTGAGCGGTCGGTTATCCCACTCTTAGTCGGAGTTTGCCCAAAAATACTTGCATTTTGAAACTTTTTGCATACATATTTGAGCTCCTTATAACATTCGTAAATTATTTACATGTCATCTAGAGACGTATTTTATATCATACTTAGTTGCAAATTATTTATGAATCGTTTAATATTTTTCCATTTTTTCCATTTTTTGCACCCCCTCGGAGAAAAATGAAAAAAAAATGGAAAAAGAAACAATTTTTCCGGTCGTTTTTTTTCCAGCCAACAACTCTGAAAGCAATAGACTACGACATGGGAGTAAGAATATTTGTGTTTCGGAATAGGGAATATACTTAAATACGAAACATGGTTTAAACATATGTATTCGTTTCCATCTTTGTTTATATCACGTTTATTTCACCAATTGGTAATCAATCTTTGTCTTATATACTGCTGAATTCGGCATTTTCCTATACAGCAAGCCCCTATCTTAACTATTTATTAATAGACTTCACGAAATTTTACAGAAAATTAGCGTAAAACCAAACAACTTATTGCAGATATTGGATAAAATTAACTAATTAACCGTCGTTTTTAATACCTAGTTTTGCCTCACCTCCGGCTCCGGTATTTTTCACCTCCGGTTGCGCCCTGCTACTCTGCCACAACGCACAATTCAAAATAATTAGCCGTGGTGGCTAAACATGCAACGTTTTACGGTTACGGAAAATTTAGTTTGCAACAACATTTTTATCACTGAAACGCAATAATATTCAAATTGTTCGAATATGACACTTTTTGAAAATTTTAAATTTCAACTGTAAATTCCAACGAGTTTACCTCACTCTGAGTTTCATCGCTTCGTACTCGGTGTTGAGTTGATTCCGGTGGACTTGATTAATTAAACCAGAATGCGTTGACTCAACTCACAATATGAGTTCTGATAGTCCTAACTCAAATTGAGTGATTCAACTTTACTTGGGGTTAAAATGAACTCACTAAAATTTTACTGTGAAACATACCGCCGAAATATACGCTCATTATTTCCATGAGCATATACTTTGTTACGTTGTGTTCATCTAATTTCGTCTGATTGAACACGTCATCTGAGCAGTATATGACGCTTGGAGGAAGGTTGCTAACAGCAACAGTTGTAACTCGCGTTGCTGTTTCATCTGCAAAATACAACTTTAAACATTTCGCTGCTCATGCGATTCATTTTAGCGTTTTTCAGCTTACAAAAAACCGTTTTCAAAGCTGCTGATTGAAGTGCAAAAAACGTTTAAAATAGCGTCCTCTTTCAGACGCTTCCTTACGTTAGGTCAACTGTAACTGCACTGCAAAAAATGGTGAGTCAAACTGACTTTTTCCGAAATAGGCTTTTCGGGACTACACAAATTAAGTCCAAATTCGACTCTGCCAAAGTCAAATTCGATTCACTGAGTCGCACGTATGACTCTGGCAGAGTCGAATTTGACTCCGTTTGTGTAGTCCCAAAAAGCCTATTTCGGAAAGAGTCAATTTGGCTCACCATTTTTTACAGTGTGGCTTCAAAAGTGTCATGGCTTAAGTTATCAAATGTTTGGACATAGCATTTCACATCTTAGGGCACAAAATTGTTTTAGACTGATAGAATAAAAGCATGTGAAAATCTGCTGAAGCAACTAAACTTATATTGGACTTGATAAGGAAACTGGGCAAATGTAGCTTACGGTTTGCACTTTGAGTGTAACAGGTAATTTCTTTCCATTGCGCTAAATTTTGATTCATCCTTAGCGGTTCATGTATAGAACAGGGTCGTAACAGTAGTATAAGCATATTGCTAAGCCTCATTCACACTGAAAAACGTTCCGGTCCTGATCTTTACAGCTGTCGTATTTATTTATAACCTGAATAAATTGAACAAATGCCGTTCTACAATCGTCTATTTAATACTTTAAAAAATTACAACAAACTGAGCATTGCACTGTCGTAGCAAGTATATCAGTTCAAGAGGATACCGAGGCATATATAATAAATTCTTGACCTATAGGACTTACACTGTAAATTCCAATGAGTTGATTAATCAATTTAGCTACCGAGTTTGTTTATTTCTGCATTTATCAGTAAACATTAACTGACTCTGAGTTAAGTTGATTTTCACTTCGAGTTGATTTGACTCTGGATGAGTTGTTCAATTAACTCAGAATGAATTTAATCAACTCAAAATTCAAAATTCTGAGTTTTGATAGACCTAACTCAGACTGAGAGATTCTTAAAATCAACTCACTAAAATTTACGTTTAGGTCATTCCAAAGCTTGTTAAAAGCGCTTATATTTTTTAGCATTTCGTAAATTTCGGAAGACGACGCTGTATCCATGATCCTTGCTATACGGCAATGGTACTTAATTTTGTGGGTCCATGTATAGAACAGGGCCTGAAAAGTATTATAAGCATATTCCTAAGCAAGCCTGTAGGTGGCTATGCCACACTTAAACCTATTTCAAACTAAAAAATAAAATAAAACCATATATTAAAACCACACCTTAAGGGAGTCCCTGGCTCCACCTAGTCTCTCTTAGAACTTAAGTTAGGCTTAGGCGTTGCTACAGGGCGTAGAAATTGGTAAAACGATGCTATGGCGGCTGTGTCCGCAATGTAAACTTACCTGGGGCCCTGTGTGGCCATTTAGTAATTGTTGATTAGTATTGC
>JASANG010000298.1:0-94215 GCA_030248215.1 Enoplolaimus lenunculus | reverse complement strand
GGATTTATAATAAACATTTACCGGCCGCGTTTTACTAAATCAGAGCGATACGCATACATCGAGGAAAGAACTATACAGGCGATACAGGATACAGGCTTAAGTCTAAATCACGAACTTCTCACATGTCCGAAGGTTGATGTAAAGTCTTTAAAATCGCTATCTGTAGTTGACGCATGATGCCTTAGGATTGCGCAGCTTGTCGAATCCGCTTAAATCACGGCAAAGTTCGGTTGTCAGGTTTTATCCCCTGGTATACTGCTCGCTCGGACTCAACTGGAAAGGTGATAAGTTATAGAAGCGGATGGTCAGTGCCGGAGCAGAGGCCCCGTGTGACGGTCAAAATATTTTTCAAATTCTTTGTATAAAATCTTGTTCGCGTGGGAGCCGCCCTTTCTCAAACCGGGGGTCCGGTGGATGGCTCGCTAATTCAAATCAATAGAAGTAATAAATTGTCAACAAATTTGTAAATTTCTATTCGTAGGATCGTCTCCACTAAAAAATCTCGTTCCTTACTTGTATAAAGAGTTACCTGTACTGTCCCAATCAAAGGTACATCGTCCAAGTCAACACGTAAATCGCCAACGAGAAATTCTAAATCGTAAGGCGCAACAACTTTTACATTTTCAAAAATTAACTGATATAATCCTGGTAACTGAATTGAGTTGACTTTAACGCTTGGCGACCGTAAATCACTGACACGAATACTGTCTTCAGCGAGTTTTAGCCAGCGTTCGTTGTGAGAGTATCCTGAAAAACTTCACTAAAGTACGGAGATGCGATACACAATGGCAACATCTCGGTGTGCAAATATTGACTTTGCGGGATTCACGTTATAACCAGGGCAAGCGGGACACGGTTTGTAGTAGATTCGACGTCAGTGTTAAAATTCGGGTTCTCATATTGCAACGTTAAGTTTTTTCAGGATGCAACTACCCAGCTGTACCTTTTATTCAGATGTATACAAATAAACAACCGCGCGCACAGACCGGCTGGTTTAGTAAATATACAACGATAAAACGGTATGGTCCAGCAAATCGAAAACAAGAAAAACCACACGAAAATCAGCAAGAATACTTCACAACGATGCACCATGATTGTTTAAACTAAACCACCAAAAACTCTTTATTTTTCTCACTGAGGTCTGTTTCTTTTATATTGCCGAACCTGACATATTCAACATAAATAACATTTCTTAACAGCAGTATTTGGCTCCAGTTATATTTTACAACTTCACACTTTTGAATTTCAAACGATCAATTTTACCGAATAAAAGTTTCCTAAAGGCGTACTCAAAAATTTGCACAACGTAGCTTTAACCGAAAGATGAATCATTGTTACATTTTTGAAGGGTATATATACAAGTTAGGCTAATAATAACAAACAAAAATAAATTTTTGCCGGCTTTGGAACGCGTCCACAACATTTTCAAACAAAGTTTTTCGCAAGCCAAAGGATTACATTGCATGAGCTGTGAAATACATTTCTTGTTTATAAACAAAAAAGAAGTTGGATTTAAATCAAAATTATTGTCTATTAAATAAAAGTTCAGTTTTGTTCAAGCGTTCTCCAATGTTATGACTACAACGGCTTCATAAAATATATTTGAACATAACTCGGCGTCTACACGATCACGAGACGAATAAAAACACTAGAGTTTCAACAGAATAGATTAAGCTTAAGCTTTAGACTATTTTTGTGCTTGGCCTAGGCTTAGTCTTAGGCTTGGGAATATGCTTATACTACTGTTCTAGCCATGATCTACATATTGTTCAAAAAAAGTGTGAATTTTATTCCGTCAGTGGTCTACAAAACCTAACGAGGAAATATCTGGATTTCACTTATCGCTCGTTTCGGAGGGTTCTCTATTAGTAAAAACTAAAAATAATTAGGTATGTAATGGAAACCCGCTATGTTCAACACAATTTCTCACAGGAAATCCTGGTATACACCTGCAAACCAGGTACAACCGGAGGTCTGTCTCTGGCTCCGGCTCCGGCAGAAATTCTGCCTCCGGCTCCGGCTCTGGCTCCGGTAGAATTTTTGCCGGAGTTTCCGGCAATTTCGGTAGTAAAATTTTGCATAATTTTGCAAAATTTATCTTTTTAGCGTGTTTCGTTATAATGCTTTTGTAACAATTCTCAAGAAACAATTTCCGAAATTTCGCAGAAAATTACCGTAAAACCAAACAACGTAACAACATATTGCAGATATTGAATAAAATTAATTAATCGACCATCATTTTTAATACCTAATTTCGCCTAACTCCGACGCCGGCTCCGGCTCCGACTTCGGCAAGTTTCGTTGACCTCCGGCTCCGGCTCCGGTATTTTTCACATCTGGCTGCACCCTGCTGCAAACTAATCTCACAGTTGGGCCGCTGTCAGCTGATCAATGTGTACAAGAACGGTATGTCACATGGCTCTAAAGGGACATTTGTGCGAATATCATGTGATATTCCAAAATTACAACGAGTATTATGATATTCAGCAGAAAGGTATAATCTTCGGGTACTAATAAATGATTGGAAAGTCGGATGGTAGAAACACCCGATGTGCTTTAACACCAAACACACGCCTACAAATTCGTTTCTTACTCAAAAACGCTTACTCATATTACCAAAGCGTCATAATTCAAACCTGATATTTTACTGGACAATTTGGGTATGTTACCTCAAGTTTGCAGATATTTGAAAGTATATCATGTGATATTCGCAGAAGATGACCTACAAGCAGACGGACGAATATTTACGATTTTATGAATATAATATGGGGTTACCAGGCAGACAAACTGTTACCCAATAGTGCAATAGGAACAAAACATGTCCCAAGCTGCCCTGGTTATAACGTGAACGCCGCGGTTAGACGCAAAGTTATACACGATATTCGATCTGATCTTTGAAGTAGAACTCTTAGCTACGTTTTAGAACGCAGGACAGGTGGTGTTCAATAAGATCGATAGTAATGTTTTGACGAGCACGCACGGTTATTACTACTGCTGGTTGTAGTATATTCAAAAAAACGAAACATCTTTGACTGTGGCCAGTCATTCTCTATTGACATAAACAGCGTGAAAATTACGGAATTTCTGTATTTCTTCTATATTAACCGATCTATAACGGAAACGAGAATAAAATCTATTTCAAAGAACGGAACCGTATATAAAACAGAAAACAAGCCGGATCCGCAAACTAAATAGTAGCACTTGTGGATTCAACAAGGAACCAGCCAAGACCAAGCCCCCAGAAACAAGGATCAAGACTAAACTTTTGTGTTAAGATTTAGCATTACAATTACATTTATTGCACAGCGTTTCGTCCAAAAATTCCTTAATCCGCCACTGTATATAAATGACTTAAACCGAAACGTACTACCGTAGAAACCGTTGCATTCTGTAGCTTGAGCTTGAGATATACAAAGTTCCATGCGATCATTAATATTGTCTGTATGTGAAGTCGAACAATAGATAACGAAACACATTACAATAAATACTTTTCGCATAGTTATATTTTTTAAAAATTATTGAAATAGAGCCTACCGAGTATTCAAGGGTAAACGGATAGTAAAAATAACGGAACCAGATAGTGATCCAATAACGAAAACAAAAAATGGATATGAAAGCATATAAGTTTCAAAGATGTTTGATATCACAGAAATTGCGGTATTTCTATATCGAAAACGGAAACAGACACCGATTTTACCGTAAACGGAAACGGAAATGAATACCCAGTTGCAGAGTATATTTAGTATATTTTTGTATTTACATCGCTGAAATATTGTTTTTCAGCTCAAATCGAATACACCTTGTTGATCTTCCAGAAAAGTCCGCTAAGGCATGTCGAAATCGTCTTCAATACTGAACTCGACTGCTGAACAACAGGTGCATATCCGTGATATTTTATGCGGGGTTCACGTTATAACTGGGGCAGCGTGGAACACGTTTTGTTTGTATTACAATAGCTGGTAACATTCTGTCCGCTAGTGGATCCGCTATCAAATTCAAAAGATTTGCATTGTCTGCTATCTAGACGTAATATCTACTGTTTGTACCGAAGTATCATGTTTGAAAATGTCTGCAAAGTTGTGGTAAACTAGCTTGCTTGTCCTGTAGAATGTCATATGATGCTAAAGTTTGAAATTTAAATTATTTGTGCTTATAAATGTATTTTAAGAAAAGTTTTGCAAGAAACAGAAACGTAGAACCTAATTCTGCGTTCGAAATCATTTTATGCAACAGGCATCTAACTTTTTACCATTTTGTTCGAGACTACAAATACGTTGTCCTGCGTAGTATCATATCATATTGAATGGAATTTTGGATCATGTGATATTCGAATAAATGTCCCGTGGTATCATATGACACATGTCAATTTGTATACAATGATCGCTCGACATCAGTGATTTGTAAGCCAATATCGTGTAACGTTCACATTTTGTCGTGTTACCCGCAATTTAGGTAGCAAAATTTTATGTTAACGTCGAATAAACATGGGACAAAAGTGTTCCGCGCTGCCCCAGTTATAACGTGAACTCCGCATTACTGTTGGAAGATATTTTTTAAAATTTTACAGTTTACAGCAAACAATGCGAAAAAAATTTGACGGTATACGATTGAAGATAAGACGCTTGCTCTAACGTAAACAAAGGTTTTTAAATGTTCAACTGGTTCGAGCAATACTAAATACATATTTAGGAAATCGTGAACCATTTGAATAACAAAATTTTTTAAGTCAATAAATTTGGCATCGAGATACATTACTCGGTTGTGAACATACATTCGCTAAGTAGAATATTGTTGCTTATTCTTGCAAAGCCGCTATTTAATGTCGATAATTGCTGTGATTTTTGACGCCTACGTTCAAGCCGACTGTTGTTGTTATGTATAAGGTAAATTGTAAACAAATAACAGAAGAAACTGATGTGTAATGACAAAACAATCTGTAATTTTTTTGTTTGAATGTTTCAATATTTTGATATTAAATTTTGCGTGAAAAATGTAACATAATTTTATCTTACAATATTGAAATTTTGTGCAAAAATAACTCAAAATGAGTCAATATAAATTTAAAATCAGTTCATCAAATCGAAAAAGAATTTGAATGAAACTGACAGACCAAAATATAGGTCAGTAGGTGAAAGTAAACATCATTTTGCCGGCGTTTTTGCTGTTGGTCTTGTATGTTTGAGGGTTGTTTTTTCCGGAAAAAATTATGCCCGGAAAAAAATTAATTTTTTTCATTTTTCCGGAAAAAATGGAAAAAAATTGAAAAATAGTCATTCTTTATTTGAGTGGTCGGTTATACCACACTTAGCCGGTGTTTGCATAAAAATGCTCACATTTTAAAACTTTTGCATATTTGAGCTTCTGAAGACATTCCCTGATCATTCCATGCCCAACTCTGAATTTTTGAAAATTATATTAAGGCCACAAGTTTAGTTCCTTGACACCCAAAACCTTTTGAAAAGTTGGACAAATTATACATCATTTGACGCAGTTTGCAGAGCGGAGTCGAGTGGTGTTCAACTTTCTGCAATCAGAAGTCTGCTTAATAGTTGTTGTCAAATAAGCCACGCGTCTAACTGAGAAACATTTAACAATATTCGTCTTAGCTCCGCATCCTGTGTCAAATGGTGTATACGTAATTTGTCTAATTTCTCGACAAAAATATTTTGAGTCCAATGAAGGAATTTGGGACCTTAAAATTAGAATTTTTTTAAATTTAAGTTTGAGTGTATAATAATCGAGCGAGGTCATCAGAACATCAGAAACTCATGAGTGGAGCGAGCTAAACAAGTCACACTTGTTTTTTGCAAGTATATATGTAATCCCAAGACACTTTTGGGTTTTGTGACATCAACCCTGTCAATAGCTGCAACCTCGAGAGCAAAGCGATGTTGAAACTAGACATATTCTAGTGTTAAATATACAATGAAAGCAAGTTTTCAGATTTGAGAGCTCTAAATTTGTGCCTCATTGTCGACGAAACCTAGTGAGTTACATTAAATCTCGTGGCAAAGCTTCAAATCTGAAATCCATTTATATATTCATATGCTGCAATTTTCGCTCTTTTAGAACATAATATTGTGTCCTGGTGGACATATACACATGGTCACTGTTAATATGTTACATGGGAATTAGTCACATGTCATAAGTTGATTGCAAATTACAATTAATTATCATTTAATATTTTTTCCATCTTTTTCTACCCCCCTCGGAAAAAATGGGAAAGTATAGAAAAAAAACTATTTTTTTCCGGTAATTTTTATCCGGCCAACAACCCGGTTTGTTGTTGTTGTTGTTGTTGTTGTTGTGGTTGCTGCTGCTGTTGTTGTTGTTGCTGCTGCTGTTGTTGTTGTTGTTGTTGTTTTTGTTGTTGTTGCTGTTGTTGTCTAAATTTTTGAGAATAACTGCATGTGAAAACAAAAGTCATCACCTAAGGGCAGTGGCAAAAGCCGATTGACAGCAATTTACTAAAACTTTGGTGCGAAAGTTATCTAGCAAAGCATTGCGTATCACTAGGGTATATCTACAACCTCATACCTATGTGCTACCCTTACTGTCATATTTGTTTCATAGTTCATTAAGAAAATTAAAAATTTCTTTAAAAATAACGTTTAAATTTTATTAAAATTAGAATTTGAGTTTTTAAATCTTGGTAAATTTTTAACAATAATTTTTAACTTGATTTCGTTGTCGTGACCCATCGAAAAAGCTACCGTAATAATTCGGCAGTTCTGTTCGCAAATTGACATTTTATGCTACAAACGTTATTTGTTTTATGAACGCTTTGTTTAACTTGGAAGTGTTTTTCAAAGAACCCAATCAAATAAACTGCTGTATAGTGAAAGTAACGCATTAACGAAACAATTTTCGAAGCAAACTTGGCGAAACAGCTTGTTGTCAATCGAAATTCTACACTCTGTCAAATCAGTTCCCAGCCATCCAAGTTTCTTCAAAACTTCCTTGCTCGGACTATGGTGCGGAGTGTGCTAGAGATGCAGTTTGGCATCACCGCTGCACCACCGATTTATCATGACAATATAGGTAGAATCGGCCGGAACTTATGGCAATTTCTAATAGCGTAAAACTAGAAAAAACATGCACTTCGCACATCCATTGTCCCCTGTACTGTTTTAAAAAGGCTGTTATACTGTTATTGCGAAACTGTGTGCGGACATTTTGACTCTAAGTAAAAAATGCCAGCGAAGAGTTTATTGCGTTATATTGGGCATTTTGTACAGTTTGCGCATTAAGGTAATATTAAACATTGAGTTATGCGAACTATCGGTCTTTATCGCTATAGTCTAAAAGTTGTTGCCGAAAAGCGATAAATAAGATAATTAATTTTTACAGTGTTCCAAAATCATGCATTGGCCGATGAGTGCAGTTAAATGGGTCGTTCACGATATTCTGTCTACGCTGCAGCCATTTTTTTTCATTTTTTCTGAGGGGGGTGGAAAAAATGGAAAAAAATGGAAAAATATTAAATGATTCTTAAATATAGTTTGTAAGTAAATATGGTATAAAATAACGTTTTTAGGTTACATCCAACAAATTTTCATGCAACACATTAACAGTGACCAGTTGTATATGTCAACCAGGACACATTATATGTCCGAAAAACGCGAAAATTGCAGCATATGAATATATAAATGAATTTCAGAATTGAAACTTTGCCACGAGATTCGAAGTAAAACTACATATGCAACTTGTTCGGTTCACTCAACAGGTTTCGTCGACAGTGGAGCGGCCAGAGTTGGGGTGCTCAAAATTCCATGCCAAAACTTTAATTTTAAAAAAATTCGAATCTTAAGGTTCCAAATTCCTCCACTAGACTCAAAATGTTTTTGTCGAAAAATTATTCAAATTATATACCATTTGACACACGTTGCGGAGCTAAGACGAATATTGTAAAAATCTTTCCAATCAGAAGTCTCTCAAACGAGTCAGTTATATATAATTTATCCAACTTATCGAAAACAAATTTTTGGGTCCCAGGGGGAACTTGTGGCCTTAAAAATCGACTTTTTCAAAAATTCAGATTTTGGCATGGAATGATTACAGGATGTTATCAGAAGCTCAGATATGCAGAAACTTTCAAAATGCAAGCTTTTTTGAGCAAACGACGGCTAAGGGAGGGCTAACTGATCACTCAGACAAAGAAAGAATTTTTTCCATTTTTTCCATTTTTTCCGGAAAAAATGGAAAAAAATCATTTTTTTCCGGTAATAATTTTTTCCGGAAAAAACAACCCTACCTGGAGCTGACGAAAAAATTCTGTGTTCAAGTATCTATTGTGGATTGGATACGCCTTGGTGGGTTAAAATTTGGCCAATTTCATTTTTAGTCATTTTTAGTTAATTGTAGTTTATTAAAGCAATATTCGAGTTTTTCAATACTTGTGTTAATTGTTTGGATAATTTTAATTATACGACCGTGCCTACTAAGTCTACGCGTAAGTCTAAACATACGCCTGAGACTACCAGTATCTAATTGCCCCGTTCCATAGTCTGCCAGTGAAACGATCTCAAATGCTTGATTGAAACTCGCAAAGAATGCGTAACTTTGAAGTTTAATGATCACATCACTATATATTCGTTTGCGGGAAATTAGCTATTTGTTCAGCATGTTAATTATGTATCATATATATTTGGATGCAATCCGTTGCTATTTCGTCTCAATCAGTTTCGTGTTCTGCTCTTTTGATGCTCGGACATTTAATACAACTGGTTTCAAAGGGGGTTGGGCATGGCCCCTTAATAGGTCTCTTTGGCGCTATCTTTGCCAAATATCGCCAAATTATAACAATACTGTAGTGACCTGAATAAGAAGTTGGGCGGATATTTATTTGACCTCTCCAGAGGGTACCCCCTGTTATTCGGCTACGGACTGTAATTTTTTTATCCCGTCCTCCGCCACACTTCGTTACACATATATCCGGTATTGTAACCAACCCTTGAATTGAATGTTTATTCGCCTTGTATCAAAAGCTTTAGCCATAATGCAATGTTAGCACTGGTAACACACATCAGGGCAATCTAAAACTTGTTTGGTTTACAAAACACATCAAAGTTCGGTTATTCAGTCAACTGCTCACATTTAGTAAGATCTTAACGTTCCATCTCGCGTTGTGCGTTTATGTCAATTGTAATATAAGTTATCTGTAAAGTTCCATTGATGATTTGCAAGCGAATAACACAATTCATACAGAGCAACGCCTTTATTCGGAAGGGCATCACATTTTGTTTTTGCAGCTGTTGGCAGTTCGAATTTGAATTCAACATAATCGATGTAGTACATTAGAAATACTTCATTCATTAAAATTATATCCGAAAGCAGTTCGTCCATGTATAATTGCGTTTTCGTCGCGTTGCTCGCGTCCCAGCTGTCTATTCCGAGAAATGGTAGGGTACTAAACATTTCAAATATTATATATTTATTGCATTCATTTCCGTTAAATAGCAAAATATTTAAGTCTATAAACTTCGAATACAAACTTAAGTATATATAGAAGTATTGTAAAAAGGATAGGTTTATTTCACCAGCCCCTGCTCGGAAGATAAGAGGTGGCGGTTTGCGTACATTTCATCATCCTTAAAAATACATAACTAAAGTAGTGTGAGTGTTTTGCATCAAACTGTCCAAGCACTTCTGTACTTGAATCTCATGCCATATTTTAAAGAGATTGATGCGTTTTGAACGCACATGTAAAGCAGAAGGAACGCTCGCTTCTTTACGTATGTTACAAGTATAACCGATGAATAACGTTTCACGGAAGAATAGTTCCAAAATTGAGGTATGCCACAAAACTCCTCATAGCGAAGAGCTATCAAGAAGGGCAGAGGATTAAATTTCTAAACTGCAGTTTGTCCGTATCAAGTTTCATAGCACACAAAAACTCATGTGTGTTATGAATATAAATATATGTACAGAGTGAAATCTCTTATAGCCCAGTGCTATCACGTGCTCGTTTTGGAAATGACCTGGTGATAGCCCTGGGCTATAGCATATTTCATGGCACCGTTGACAAAATTGTGAACGGCGCATTATATCATATGCAAAATAGATAGCTAAGATTTATTGGTGGTAACCTTGTGCAAAGACAATATATAAGTATTTAGAATGATATTGTTTGGGACTTCAACGTTAGTGAAACTTTTCGTATTTATTGAGTCGTAGTATTCTAGGGAAATTCTGTAGATTAGCTTACTGAGTTACTGTTTATAGCTAATGTGGCAATCCTGGGGATATGCCCCGGAAACATGGTTTCTTGTAGATTTTAGTTTCGGTATTCGTTTAATTCTGTTATTGTTTCAGCTAACTTGATATACTGATTAATTTGGTTCCAAAACTAATAAAACCGTTGTTGTGGAGAACTGTTGCTAAATCAGACCCAAATTTCATCTAGCTTCGAACGAAGAGAAATTATATGGCCCTTCGTGAATTCGCCGGTGATTATTTTGCCGTATTCGCAACAAAATCGAATCGAACTTTGTGTTTCTTAATAAATAATTTGAACAATTTACTAAAGTTTAAATTGGAGAAACTCACTTTGCGCTTACAATCCACTCTGTTATTGAGTGAGATAACGTAATTTTGAAGTTTCGATAACTTAAAATCTTTCATTTGTCATTATGCCGACTGATACTTTACTACTGCGACATCGAGGTAACGTACCAAAAAAGCTACAAAAGGTTGAACAATTGGTGTTATCACCTCAGTTGATGAAGCTCGTTTAGCACGAACAATCGTAGTTAAGTTTACTGATTACAGAACTCGTTTAGCGTTACATAACAATGAAATTCTGCAGTTATTGCAAGAGAGTCAAGTGAATGATGACAATGCTAAAGCAACGCAAATTGATGATACAATTCTGGGTCCATGTATAGAACAGGGTCGGATCGTTTATCGTTTTCCGGAGTGGCTATAATAGAGTCAGTTTAAGCCTTAGACAAATTTTTTTGCTTAGGCTTAGGCTTAGGCTTAGGCTTAGTCGTAGGCTTAGGCTTAGGCTTAGGCTTAGGCTTAGGCTTAGGCTTAGGCTTAGGAATATGCTTATCCATACGCTTAGGCTTAGTCTTAGGCTTGGGCATAGGCTTAGGAATATGCTTATACTACTGTTCCGGCCCTGTTCTACACATGGGCCCAATTCTGTATGCCGTCACTAAGATAACCAGTGATTTAGATACTTATAAAATGAATGCAGTTTATTCACAATCAACATCGCATGGTGCCTCCGGTAATTCTTCGTTCACAACAGGCAGTTCTTGCCCAGTTCATCTATCGAAACTTTCAAATTGTGAAGTTATGTGGCGACATATTGAAATGAGACGAATTTTGGGATAGTTTCTCTTCGACCATACACGAGAAAGCTTAACTTCCTGATGTGGATAAATTGAAATATTTGCGTAGCTATCTGTTTGGTGAACCGTTCAAAGTCGTCGATGAATATTGACGTACGTCGGAATACTATACTACTGTCGTCAATAAACTTGTGGAGCGTTTAGGCAATAAACAGATTGTCATTTTTGCTCATTTAGAAGCCATGCTAGCGTTTCCGATGGTCAGTAACGACGTTAATAAATTACAATCGACATATGAAGACTGCGAGCGTCATATCAATAGCTTAATTGCATTAGGTCTACCAGAAGACACGTTCGGCCAGGTGTTCACACAAATTATTTTGTCTAAGCTGCCTACCGTCGTGAAAATGGAACTTTATAGAAAAAATGGTTCGACCCCATGGACACTGGACAATCTCAGAACGCTTCTCAAAGACGAGATACGTGCTTGCGATTGGAGTTTACTCACTTTCGGTCCGAAAGATCGTGGCAGCGAAGCTAGGGAGTACTCCACCAACGGTGCTCATAGTAGTAGCAGTTTCGTACGACAAAGATCATTGGGAAGTCCGGCATCCGTACTTCACAACTGGTCTACCACTAAAAAAGTGTTCGTATTGTATTCAACGCCACTTTCGTTTCCAGACGTTTCATCTCGAAGAATACAGTTGCGCGACCGTTGTTATATTTGTTTAGGGACTGTTCGTTTTGTTAAAGCATGTCCTAAAAAGAAAACATGTGTTCACTGCAAGAAAGCTGAAAATCATTGGAGTTTGTGTGTCACGACATATGGAACAAAAACGGGGTCTCCGAAGCGTAACCAATCAAATTCTTCGCCGTTAGCTACCTCCGACGACCCAACATCAAATGATGCCCCAGTTCGGCTAGCACTTCATTCACTCGACCAAAATGTCATCATACAGGTGTAATAACCAGCAAAAGCCGTCTCTTGTTTGATAACGGCAGTTATCTATCGTTTATTACCACCAGAACGGCACGTCAGATTAGCGGGCGATCTAAAGGTACAGAGCGTGTGTCCATTGCCGGATTTCGGACACTCGTCGGCGAACCAGCGATTACGAAATTGTCCAGTTCGAAGTTGTGCAAGTTGATGGGACCAAAAAATTCAATAACTACTAATGTTACGGACAACATTTCGTTGTCTATACAAAAGGCTACCATCGATGCCAAAAAATATCACTTCGTTCAGCAATTATGCGCCGTTCACAATAAAAAATTTTGCTTGGGCACAGAAAACGTCATAGGGTAGGATTAACGAGTGGAAAATTTGAAATTTGCCACTCGTTAACCCTACCCTAACACTTTTTTCCGTTTACTCTACCCTAACACGTGTCACAGAGCACCTTGTGACACGCGTTAAGGTAGGTTAATGGAAATTTTATCCTACATATATATTTATATTCAATTAACAGTCTATGTATGTGGCTGTTGAACTTACTTGCATTAACCCTAGTCTAATGCAAACACATTTTTGTGGCAATTAAACATGCGTTTTCGCAAATTTCGCTGTTCGCGTTGCAATTGAATAATGTTAATATCGTAATGTTATTGTTGTTGTTGTTGTACAGATGTCACCGCACCCAGCGCCTCTGAATTTTAGTAGAAGTTAGGTTATAGTAGTTGGGATCACATTTCTGGTGCGAATGTGTGAGCTTTCGGGCTGCACAGAAATTTTCGAGTAAAGATCTTGGCGGAGAGACCCCGAACGGGCTGGTGTCGGCAGGCACAGCCTTGGTTCGGAAGGTTCTGAGCTGGAAAGAGCAGCCCTTGAAGTGTCGGTGTCCTGGAGAGTTGCTGCGTGGGTATGTGCGCAGATTCAAAATCTGCTTAAAGTTTCAAAAAGTATAAACATTGCATATTGGTCCTGGTTGAGCTGTGGAGGCTCCCGCAGCTCAAAAGGTATAAAAAGAGTTGCAAACTATTCATATTCAAAGAATTTGAGCTGGATGTAAATGTTTTCAGGTCTGGATTGGCTGTTGTAAAAGAAGTGAATTTTACGGAAAACTGTTTTGATCTGGATTTGGATTAATTCAGATGTATATGGTGGAAAACTTTGTAAAAGGTTGCGAAAGGTGCTGAATTTGATAGAAACGGTGTGAAAATGCTATATTTCGTCTGAATTTTTGAATTCTGCGCTTATGAAAACCTATACGAAATTTTGAAAATAATTGTGAAAATTACAGATAGCTAGCTACTGAATAAGGGTTACTTGTGTGTTGGCTTTAGTTGCGGATAGTGACATGTTTAAAAGAGATTACGTGTAATTGCTGTATTTTCATGCGTTGTAATGTTTGAGGAAAAATGGCGAGCAAGAGATTTTGAAATTTAAGCGTTGGATTTTGGTGAATTATTAGAAATAACCGGTTATGCAAAATAACCGAACTTTTTGAGTATCGGAGGTGTGACTCTGCCAGCAGGAAAAAGTTAGTTAGCCGTGAATCGAGTTGCGTATGACGAATAGTTGTATGTGGTTATTTTTCTGTTTTGGAGTTTTCGTATATTGTTTATGTGACGTTTTGGTAAAAGTCACCACAATCTAATTCCCGGGTTCGAGCGCCGATTTAGTCGTTTTGTGTTTAAGTCAAGAAGATGCATAGGTTTCAAGAGTGTAGAAACGCTGCGCCATTGCAACCGAGCTGGTCGTGGGCCACGGGAATAGATTGGTGTGGCTGGTCAACGGCCGAGTCATGCGATTCCAGAAATCGTGGTAAGACTGTTTTATATTTACACATGCATGTTCTTACTTGCCCTGTACAAAAGCGTGGTAGCCCATCAGATCATTGCTGAAATTCAAGCTACCCTTTGAACCGCCACTATCATATTGTATTTTTCAGCCAGTTTTGTTGATAAATTACTATAAAATTTCGTGATAATTACTATTTGACTCAAAAATGGCAGAGCGCTCAGCAAGCAGGGTTTCTTCGCCCTTGAATCCGGACGCGCAGGAATTCCAACCCTCGACCTCTGAAGCCAGGTGGGTAGCTTCCCACCTGACTCCGGAGGTCGAGGCGGAATTGGAGGCAATGCAAATGCAAAACATAGAGGATGACGCAAAAAGGATAATGCCATTTTCGAGTACTGGATATAGTGTTAGCGCGTTATCTGTTCGTTGTGTTTACTAAGTATTTTTCGTTGGCTTTTCAAGTGTTTAGTACTAATAAAGTTTCAAGCCTATGGGAGTTGTACTAATTGTTAGTCAGTCTATCTGCTTCGCGACGCTTAGGCTTAAGCGATCCACCCGCATGGTGGGGACCTAAGCCTAGCTCCCATTTCACATAGTATTTATCACACATATTAACTTGCACCAATTCCTTCCAGACTGGTCTGTACTCTGTCTCTTAGTCTCGCTCTTATTTTCCGGGTCTCGGTTTCTGTTATCCTCGCTGGGTCGACCCGCCTTTTTCTTAGTATCCCGAGTGCTAGACTAGTCACCCGTGGGTCGTGCGCATAAGTTGCTTAGTATGTGTAAGCAATGTGGAGTACGTGTTTTAGCCCTGAAGTGAATTGGTGCTAGTTAAATATTAAGAGTGTTTTATCATTTTGGAGAATGGCCTGCAGTTTAAAGAAAATGGTATCGCGAAATTTTACCTAGCTGATGAGTAGTTTGGTAATGTTGATATTAATTAGAATTTGCAAAGCGTACGCGTTTTATCCAGGTTCGCGACATAATGTCAAGGAATAATGATAAATACGAGCCGAAGTTTTTCAACAGCTCGCAAAGGCCTGTTTAGCTCGCTGTTATTTAATTTTATTTGCTATCACTTAGCTTAGTGACAAGTGCCCCTCTAGTCAGATTCCATCCGCTGTTGCAACGGAATAGTTGTATCGTTGCGCATGTGCGATTCCGGGCAATAGCGGCTTATGGCTACGCTTAGGCTTAGAGCTGTTGACTGGATTTAGCCATTTCAGCTAGCTGCTCTCAGGCTTAGCGAAGTTGCTTCGCCCGGAACGTACATGGGTGGCGATGTAGCTCAGGCCGGGAGACATTTTACTAATGTTGGAATCCTCGTAACCCTCTCGTGTTGGTGACTTTCGGACGCACCTACCCCAGTCACGGGACGCTGCAAGATCGCGAAAGAGCTGTTAAATTTTTCCACTATAGGTCAAAAGTTGCCGAGGGTAGGCGGCCGCAAAACTTTTAGACTTATATGGGGGCTACTCCCGCTCTCGTATAAGGTCACCACACGGGGGGATTGCATGACCCAATCCCAGTTACATATTATCCCCATGTATATACGTAAGTTATTCGCCCCCGAGTATTTAACCAATGTATATATTGTACATAGACGATTCGTTTAGGTGAATAGTCACCGAAGCACTTAACAATTTCGGTAACTAGATTGTACGCTTTGGCAAATAGTGCAGCTATTGCACACTAACTCAAATTAGATCAGGATTTCTTTTTATGAATACGATTCTTTCTCATGTGTTACATTTATGTTTTAGTTCAAAGAGGAGATTTGGTTCCGGATAGCGATATCACAGAGAAAAGAAAGTAAGTATGGATACCTCAGGTTGTACACCTTAGGGCCGACGCTTAAGCAACCGTCTAGGGGGTGTTGTCATATATATATGCATAATCTTTCATTACGAGCGGCTACACGAATATGTACTGAAAATTTAACGTGTAACGCCTCCCGCTCGATATGTATGTATGTATATGGGTTACATATATGGGTATACATTATATATATAACTGTAGTGTACACGGTAGCGTATGCGTTTCCCGTATATGTGGTATAACTAGTGTATATAATATATATTGTAGTGTACATAGCTTTGTACACCAACAAACGGGTAATTGACGATACGGACAACAATTTTTATTTTCAGATGTAGAAATGGTTAAGCAGTTATAACTGGGACCGTTTACACAGTCGTATCGGTTACGAAGTGTAAACGAAAACATATGCATTGTAAACAATAACATCAGTTACATATGGGTATCTCCTAAAGAAAGGGGGATCGTTCGTCACGATCCCACAAATTACAATAATAAAAGTATGGGTATTCCCTTAAAGAAAGTGGGATTGTCCACTGCAATCCCAATAGTCAAATATGCGATTTATCGATAATAATTTTTGGTCGATAACGGGTTATGCTGACAAACCGCTCCTTGATCCTACGCTCCTTTTGCTCCTGTTAAATCTAGTCACGATTTCTTTATATGAAAAACGTATAGTATGAGGTCAATTCGAGTATGCAGAATGTTCAAGTACAGTTGGTTTTACATTTGTTCTAGTGCAATTATCGTTAATATAGCTTTCATTAGTGATCTCGTAATTTATCTCGAGTTCAATTAGCTCTCAGTATTTCTTACTCATCATCATGGCCTCAAGTATTCGTACAAATCCATCAGTGCAAGTTCCTAGCAGGTCAACGACTATAGAACGTCCATTAGATGATTTTAATTTGCCAGTAATGGAGGAGAATCCAGCCCCACCGGAGCGAACGATATCTGCAGCTCCACTGGGACAAACTGACATTGATACGGAAATATCGGAACGAACGGTAGAACAGCGTCGTGTTGTACAAGACGTTGCTCAATACATGAGCACTAATCAGTGGTTGGTCCGGGCGCCGGTAGGTACCGCGGTTCGTCGATCATCCGAGTCAGCAGTTCCATTCAGTATCCAGACACGCAGCCAAACGCGTCGCTTGGCTGAGGGAGCACTAGTACGAACGGCAACAACCACGCTGTTGGCAGTTCCGGCGCCGATGACGACAGCATTGGTGGCGCAATCGGCAATAGCGTCGAATGTGGTAGTGTCATCGATGTCGGTGGCACCACGAGTAGTCGATGTACTGGAAACTGGACTAGGAGCTAGACCTAGGGTTCAAGTAACTACTGGAAACGGTAGCAATTACGGTCAGTTTGGTACGGAGCTTGAAGCTTCGCCAAGTACTATTGCTTCACTTACTAATAACCAGCTGACTGGCATACCAGGACTAACCACTAATACGAGAGATGTCCAGTATGACGATAAAATGAGAATAATAAGGGAGCAACGGCAGGAGGCGGCGGTCCAGGCGGCTATCCTCACGGAGTGTCGTCAGTCCCTAGAAAGTTTAATGGCCCAAGTAAAAGAAATGAGAAGAACACATGTACCTATCCATGAGGTTAACCAGTATGTACAAAATACAGTAAAGCAAACCCTTGAGATAGAACAACCACTAACACGCGAAATAGAGCAGTTGGCCGTACGGCAGTACGGTCAAGATCAACCAGTAGCTCAGAATAATGCACTTGTAGCTGTAAGCGCACGTAATAGTACCCCCATACCACCTTCACCCCCACAAAACCTGATAGATACTAACGAAGTAGAATTGGAAAATCAGTTGCGTCAGGTCCCAAACCAGTCATCACCCGGAGTACCACAATTACAGGCAATGGTAAACGATCTACAAACTCAAATACAGACATATGCAGATAATCATATTCGTTACCGACCACAAGGTCCCGTATCCCAGGCAATTACACAGTTACCAACAGGAAACTTAGCGATGGGCTCCGCCCAACCGGTAAATTTTGATGATCAGTATCAAAGTTCACGTAATGGTGAACAGTACAATGGGTATGCAAGGGACACAACTCCAAGACGAACTTGGGGGCGGGGAGCACGCGGCAGCGTGTTCCCATTCGGCACTAACGCATACAATGGAAATCTCAATACGGGAACTAGAATTAGTTATCAACCCCCACGTACATTTATACCAAATAATAACCAATTTAACCAGCGGTACCCCGTATATTCACCAAGATGGCCGTCTCGCTATTCAGCGGGCGCTCGTACACCCAATCGTCAAAATTATGTGAATTGGCAAAACCAATTACTTCGTCCACGTGCAGCTGCACCGGATAGACCTATACGGCCATGGCGAGATCAGACGAGATACCCGTCCACCAATGTACAAGATATGATTCAGGGAATCCCCACCAAGTTACTCAAATTTAAGGAGGAGCCATTTGATGGACATTCAAGTTTTCGGTTTTGACTTACAAATTTTGAACGATACATGCGGACCATGGGAGTTCAACATGATGCGCAAATGAAAATGTTATTTAGATTGCGTATGGTAAGAGAGGCAAGCCAATATTTAGCAATACTGGAACATACATACGGACCAGAGATGACATACGCACAAATAATAAAAAAATTGAAGAAAGATATATGTACTATGGTCCACTTCGACAACGGCTGAATGAAGTGGAGGGTATGGTTCAACGTTATGGCGAAAAGGTAAAAGATTTTGCGTTTCGGTTACAACGCGTTTGGGTTGAGCGGTTTAATTTTGCAGAACAAACCGACAACGAGCATGTGTTTAGAGATGCATTTGTCGGCGGACTTCACGAACCAATTCGATCTCAACTAGCTGTAATGCGAACATATTATCCGATACCTAAACTTATACAGTTGGCACAGGACCATGAGGAATTCGAATCCCTCAAGAAACAAAAGGATAAGATTGCGTTGAGGGGAAATCGGCAAGTATTATTTGAAGCAGTCGAAGCAATCAATGAATCGAATGCAGGTCGTTCGGCTGAACACCTGAAATATCCGTATGCACCAATAAATCGCAAACCGAATCAAAACGTGAATACTCAACGCCGTGCGAATTCAACATCATCGGAGCAGCCGAGGCAATCGGAACGAAAATATTCACGTGATGGTACCCCACCGAGGGAGTATAGTGGCCAGCGTGATCGAACCCCACCACCCCGTCCAGTGAATGCGAAAGAAATGAAGGAACAAAATAGTGAATGGTACGAAAATTTAGTGAAGCTTCTGAAATCGGCGCCGTCTCTAGCTATTCAGCGTTATTTGCGCCGCAGCATATCTGCGGATAAGGAAGAAGGGGCGCGATTGATGGAATGTTGGAGGTGTGGAGAATAGGGACATTCGGTCCGTAGTTGCAATGCCTCGGAAGAGGATGCAGAGAAATATCAGGAAAAACTGAAATCAATAAATAAAAAGCTAAATCAAATGTTTGTAGAATTCGGCGAAGACTCAAAGAACGATATCACAGTTAATGATCTCGATAACCCATTTGACGATCTCCCGGTGTTTGACGGGGATTATCAGGAACATTTTGAAGAAAATGACTATCGTTTAGACATGGTGGGCGAACTGGAAAATCAATTTCCGATAGTCAATTCTAGTGAAGTCGAACAAGAAGCAAAAGCAGTGGATCGGAAATTATGCGTCATCCATTTTAATGTGTGCTCGCCGTGTGGAAAATTGACGCAACCATTTCCAAGTACGGTTTTGAAAAACGCTTCAAAAAGGAAATGGAATTTCAAAACTGTTTCAATTTCCCACAGCTATCGATTTTTCAAACTCAAGTAGTTAATTGATAGCATTATTTGATCTTCAATTTACCACTAGCGCTTTTTTAAACAAGGGCAATGGGAAATTGCGCCATTTTCCAAATTCAATTTCCGCTTTGCCTTGACACTTCAATTACCAAAGTGGAAATTGAAAGAGAAGCATAACGTTTAGCAATTAAATGATATTGTCCCTCTTATCGAAAATTGAATTTACAGTTTACAATTTCAATTGTGATATTGTCCCCTAAAAGGATGAAATTTTACAACTCAAAGTTCAAATAGAAGGTTAGGATGAGAGTTTCTAGAAATGATGTTTGATGGGCCACCCAAGTCGCAAGGTTGAAGTTGTGCGATTGAAATTTTGAATATCTTGACGTTAGTGGTCATTCGACGCTTGGGGTCAAGTTTCATGTGCTACCAGTTTTACTGAGGTTGGGTTTAAAATTGGAACAGCAATTTTTTTGCGCACATTGGAGTTACTTTTTATGGAGTACGACGGTATATTGATTCAAGGATTGGTGATTACAATTGGTATCCCCCGCAAACTGAAACCGCATATAGTCACGTTGAACTTACTATGTCCGAACGTGTCTACGATCTAATTAAGAATATAGACGAAACGAGCGAAGATTTATTAGTGTTAATAGTTTTGCATAATTTAGCAAAAATTATCTGTTTAGTTCGTTTCGATTGACTTCTGTCACTTTTCAAAAAATCAACATAAAACCAAACAACTTAACAACATATTGCAGATATTGGCTAAAATTAACTAATTAGCCATCATTTTTACTACATAATTTCGCCCCACCTGCGGCTCCGGCTCCGGTATTTTTCACCTCCGGTTGCACCCTGCTACGTAAATGTATACCAGACAGACTTCACAGGCGTTTACAGAACTAAGAACCATGATCGAGAATTGGGCTCAATTACTTCAGACATCACGCCCCCTAAACGTCAGCCACTTTTTCCTATATTTAGTGCTTCTTAGGCTAAGATTTAGACTTAGGGCTACGGTTACCGCCCCTGGATTGTTTTTCCGGAAAAAAATTATGACCGGAAAAAATGGAAAAATGGAAAAAACTCATTCCTTGTCTGAGTGATCGGTTATCCCACCCAAATCTTTCTTTCACTTCCGACGTCGAAAACGCCTGCCGTCATAGTTGAAAGCGAATTATTGCACCGATTAGTTCAAAGGTCATGTACCTACAGCAGTGTTTCCGCTTTTATGATTTTTTCAATTTCCCACTGCCCTGCTGATTTTCAACTACCGTGAGGGAAATTGAAAATGAAATTTGGGTGCCCATTTCCCACTGCAGTTTTGGTGACTTTTCAATTTCCTTTTTGACAGCAAATTTAGCTTATCAATTTCCTATTTAAGTTTTAAAAATGTCTCAATTTCCTACTGCTGTCCTATTTAAATTCCCCATTGGGAAATCGACACTCAAAATATCATTTCAATTTACAAGTACGGTTTGTAAATTGTCTCAATTTCCCACTAGACCAATTTTTTCAAATTAAATTTCCTTCTTGAAGCGTTTTTAAAACCGTACTTGGAAATGGTTGCGTCAATTTTCCACACGGCGGGCACACGATAAAATGGATGACGCATTAGCAGAAAAGATGGCGCTCAAAGCGTTTTTGGATCAGGATGCGGATCCAAATACGACAGCTTTAGTAAGATCTCAATACATGAGTATGCGACCGTTTGTAGAAGTCAGATGTGGTACAGTGGTACTTATGGCTCTCGTAGATACGGGATGCGATACAAGCTTGCTGGACTCAGCAGCTTATGAAATATTTTTCCGACATAAGCCGTTGGAACCATCCTCATCCACGATCTCATCATTCCGAGCCAAAAGAGAAAAGGTCGAAGGCAAAATTTCACTAGAAATCGAAATCTTCTTTCCACCTGTCAAATCAAAGTATTTTCTAGTTATACCAGGGGTCGGCTACCCGATGGTCTTGGGTGTCGACACAATGTATCGGTTTAATATGTCATACGATGGCACAATAGGTTTAGTGTCAACAGCAGGACAGCATGTGCCAACATATCATTGGAACCGATTGCAGAAACAGTATGATTTATTGGACAAATATGAAATACTGGTTTTACAGAAAAAGGAACTGTTGCAACCAAAATCACTCAATGTCATAGAAGTGCAGGTTTCAAAGGATAGATATCCGGATGGTTCAATTATCAAGTTGGAACCAACACAGTACTTACATGAGTCCAAACAAGTCGCAGCAGAAGACATTGTTACAACAGTGAAAAGCGGCAAGGTGTGGATACCGCTACGAAACTTGACAGCTTCGCACTAATTTTACCGGCCCACTCTAAATTAATACATATTTATAAGGATGTGCAATTTACATCAACTAAGGAACTATCCCCTTTAGCTAAGTGGATAGATGAACAAATGGATAAAGATGTACATAAAACCCCAGTTCCAAGTCCCGAGAGTTCTCCAGAGAGTGATTGACTATACGGTAGTGTAGTTAAGTCCAAGCTGGAATTACAATATCGGGATAAGCAAAAACTTCCCCAGCTGGTGGAAGCTTATAAAAATTATATAATGGAATTATATAAAAATAAGCAGTACAATAGTGAGCCATTAACTGGATTAACGTTAGATCAAGCGGACTTGACGGACGAACAAAAACAATATATGCATGTTGCATTAGATCAATTTCGCGAATTATTTGTCGATAGTAAAGGTAAATTGGGATGCTATAAACAAGCGGTTCATAGGATTGAAACCGGTAATGCAAAACCGGTACGTCAAAAATTATATCGGAATGCAATCCGAGATAGAGTATTGATAGCACAACATGTGAAAGAAATGTTAGCAAGTGGTGTAATCGAACGATCCAAAGCCCATAGGCAATCCCAGTTGTGATGACCAAAAAGAAAGATGGAACGCAACGTTTTTGCGTCGATTATAGAATAGTTAATGATCTCACGAAAAAGGATGCCTATCCGTTGCCACGAATAGACGATACACTCGATTCACTTGGAGGCGCAAAATATTTTACATCAATGGACGCCCTCTCCGGGTATTGGCAAATACCGGTGGCGGAAGAGGACGTAGAGAAAACAGCATTCATAACCCATGAGGGTCTATTCCAATTCCGGCGAATGCCGTTTGGTTTAACTAATGCCCCAGCAACCTTTCAGCGAATAATGACAAAGGAGCTAACGGGGTTATTGGGTGACTGTTGCCTGTGTTTTATTGATGATATTGTGGTTTTCTCCAAGGAATTTTGGATTAAGTCTAAATTAGGACTTTCCACATTTCACTAATTATTACAGATTGAAGCAATCTAATTTTAGCATTAAAAGGTTTTTCAATTCTCTTACATGTCTCAATTTTCAACAAGGTCGTCTCTAGTCCAAATTTAAGGTGTATACCAGTCATAGTTAAACTACATATATTGAGCGAAGCTCGGACATACTTGCGAAATAAGTAATTTAAAAAATCCTAATTTAGGTTTAACTAATTAAGCTAATATTCAAATTAATTATTAGCTAACCATTCAGTTATTGGTCTTGGAGGTTTATTAACAACTTGTTCATATTACTCACACCCAAAAACCCTTTAGTACTGAATTTGATTGTTGGTAACACCAAGAGTGGATGATTTTCACAAGAGAGTGCAACTGGGTACATTCTGTACACAAAACAATGTACCCAGCGCACGTTGGATTTTTGACCTCCCCCCTTATTTGGGGGGGGGGTACGTTGAACCAATATTTTGAATTTAAGCTAAAGTCGCTCCGATTATACTTTAATTCCTATATTTACTATGTAGATTACGTGGTGACTACCCCATCAAATCAGGGGGGGGTCGAGCAAAAATACAACGCGTGCTGGTACACTTTGTGCCATGCGCTACCGCATCAGTTGCGCAATCTTCTGCAAGTGGACATCATCCACTCTTGGTAACACTAATAATGTGTGAAATAATATAAAAAGTCCAAAGTTTAGCTTAACTAATTAAGGTAGTATGCAAATTAGATATTAGCGAACTTTTTAACCCTTTCTCACATGAATATTTTCTATTTTCTCTGAGACCTACATTTATGCTAGGATTCGAACTCCAGTGACTGGAGTGGGAGGCGTATACCGTCACCACTCAGCTATAGGAGCTTGACGCTCGAGCCCGAGAGGGCTCTCACATCTTGTGGTGATTTAGTACTATGTATACGTGTTGCAATTGTTAAACACGGTGCGATATATTTTAATTAATGTATATACACTGCGCCGAGTTGCCCACAGGCAACTCAATGTGAGAAACGGTTAATTATTGGCCTTGAACGTGTATAGACAGTTTATTTTAATAGCTCGCAACCGAAAGCCCTTCAGTCACCTTCAAAATTTGAATTCTCCCGCCAAAGTTGAATTTTCCCGCTAAAATTTAAATTTTCCACCATATTTTTAGTAGTGTTATTTACATTGTCTTGTAATATATGATACTAAAGACACATGTCTGTGAGTATCATATTATATTCCGCCATACTCAAACCTAGTTATCCAATGCGGGATTCATGTTATAATTGGAGCAGTTATGTCACGTTTTGTCACATGTTGATTACACATGAACACAAATTTCTGCTATGATTATATATTCGCCGACAGACAAAAATCAAATATTATATGAGATTGCTATACAGAGCACAGGAACGCAGGTTATCCCACTGTAAGGTTTCAAGTGTGCGGCACGAGCAGAACGAAGCGAAGCGAGTGTGGGCACAAATGCATCGCATTCTTGCTGTGCAACTGCGTGAAGAACGAGTGCACGCATTAGCGTGGAAAGACTGCAACAGCACGAGCTGTGCGGGGAGTGCGATGTGCAGTTTCTTGAGCGCGCGCTCAAAATAACACCGCCCAAAATAAAAAAGAACAAACATTTAGTTTCTAGCAAACTAACTCGTGAGACAATGTGGCGCCTTAAATATGTTACATGTACTATGTTAAACTTTAATAAGTAATAAATCTGGTTCAGGTTATATTTTAATTTCTGTTCAACCGATACGGCAAAATACCGATATTTGATTATACCAATCCCGGTACTTGATTTTTACACCAATGCCGAAAAACTTATAGATAAATATGGGAACAAAGATAGACTGTTTGTGTTTGTGTCGTTTTGGATGTGAACAGACTGGGTCAATTGCATCGACCCATATTTTACACCATAAGCAAGAATAAGCTAAAAACTCGCAAGAAAGTTCAGCAAATATCGCTGCGCGTATGTCATAACAAAAATTACAAAACAAACAAAAAGTTATGCGACAAACAAACAAAACTAAACACAAAAAATCGGCAAATTTCTCAAGAGACAAGTACTATGGCCAGGTGCATCCGTACCAGCAAGAGTGGATGATCACTCTACAACAGGAGTGTGCAACTGGGTACATTCTGTGTATTAAAAAATGTACCAGCACGCGTTGCATTTTTGTTGGGCCCCCTCAATCACGGAGGGTTTAAGCTAGAGATTAATAGTATGCTTCAGTACACTTATCCCCCCTTAAACAAGGGGGGTTATAATTTGCTCCTAGCATTACTACGATATAAAACTGCATACAGATCACCCCTAAACAAGGGGGTAGGCCAAAAACGCAACGCGTGCCGGGTACATTCTTTAATACACATACAATGTACCGTTTCACACTCTTGTTATAAAGAGTGATCATCCACTCTTGGTACCAAGAAGCAGGACGTCTGGGAAGTCATTCCCTTCTTCTCAATTTGGCCTCGCTGAAATTTATGGACAAAACACAGCGCTGCGTTTAACATTCGATTGCTGCGTTCCGTTTTAAAAGTCTTTAAACCCCACCATACATAACTTGACTGTACGGACACCCTTAACTACAACACTCACTTGAATTACAGATCCGGACCAGCCAGACCGCATTCACACAATACTTTAACACCAATGTGTAACCGGATATGCTTTTCCTTCTAAATCAGTGTCCGCTACCAGCATTCTTATCACTATTCGTTTCCGGTATTTATTACTATCAATTACACTCTGTCTTATCACCAAGCTCTACCATAAACCATATATCTTGTTTGATTACTTGAACCGCTGAAAATGCGCGATCCCCACTGAACCAAATAATTTCTTCTCTTCCCTTGCATAGGTTTAATCTTCTTATTGGACGACCAATACTTTCACGTTTCATGGCTCTTAGAAAAAGTTACAATTATTATAACCGCTGCCACACAGCCCCATAGAATTAGCTTCTATCCCGTGCATCGAATTCCGAATAAACTGAAATAAGTTGTACGCACGTGCACTGGAATCCGCAAAGAAATGAAGGAAAGACACCCTCCCAAGAAACGTTCACAAAATGAGGTTGTTTGAGCCTGTCCTAGCCCTGTGTAACGTCGCACGGTCAACACTCGTGAGTGCCTTCCAAAAATATACCCAGAATTTGATTAAAAAAACACCCAAGAGCGTATTCCGTGGGTAACCCAAAACACTCTCTATTATCGAATACCACTATCTAAATCACCAAACTTTTACCCTTCACAATAAATAGTACACTCCGGCAATAAAAAATAAAATTTTCACACACACTACGTGTCAGACCCAAGAGTTCTCAATAAAACAGGATACCCAGACTTTTCCACAATTGAAAAATAATACTCCGACAGGATGTTCAAATACGACCCAAAAATTCCACTGATTACTGTGTAAATTCCGTTGAAAAATTCGTAGTCACTATTTGTATCAAACACCACAAACCTCTACTAAGGCCACACAGGCCACCAATTACTACTGCACACAGCCACAAACAAAACTACTTTACCAATAGGCAATGAATGAGTAAAACGTCAGTGTGTCCTTAAGGACAAACCAAACTCTGCTATTTTCTATAAACTACTTATCTGCGGTCTATACTTCCGTAGGCGCAAAACACTGTCTTCTGAGACTTTTCCGGAAATATGTCACAAAATTTTCAGACTTGGGGTTTGCAAACACAAAGTAATTCACACCCAGGGCTTCACCGAAACCAAGACTTAGACCGCAAATTATCTAAACAAAACTCCAATATTTTGCACACAACTCTATAGCAATTCCTAACACTAGCACACTTGTGCTATAACCAAGCGAATAAATCCAAATAAACTCAGAAGCTAATAAACGTCAATTCGTAATAACAACCGGCAACAATTCTGCCGCGATACACAACTGAAACCCTTCTCTAGACGCAAGCACACAACCCTTTTATACTCGTAAAATTAAAGGGTAGCATGAACTTTATCGACTTCACAAAACTCTAAAGAATTTCCGAAACTTAAATGCTTAATTTAATTTATAAATCTTATGGGTTTTTTCTAATAGATTTCTAGCAAAAATTTACCACAAAATTATACAAAAAACTTATTTTGACTTAATACTTGGGTTTTTAGAACAAATTTTGAAATTAAAATTTGAAGTAAATCCTCCGAATAAAATATTTTGACCAGAATCCCAGGTTTTGAAAAGAACCTTGATCTTTAAAATTGCATAAAAACTCCAAAAAAATCCGTGTTTTGTCGAGAATCCAATTGGTACATTGATAAATTCGGAATTTTACTAACTTTAAACGAACGATAGCGTGAGAATTTGTCCCCAAAACCCGACACACCTCGCATAATAGTGCAATAATTTCAGCGTTCACGACTACATTCCAGCTTGCTATTATAATATACGACTTAAGCACTATCCTAAAGTCTCATACGACAACAAAATAGTTTAACTGCCGGTGAACAACGAAAAGGGGGTGTTGGGCTCGCAGGCCAGGCGCAAATATTGATATTATTTAACACAGCATTAGTAATTACTATACAAGTCAAAGAGCCAGTTAGTGATTTCCTATAGTACCTATGTTCAACAATTTGCATTTACAAAACCATGCGTACCAGCGCGTATATTCCTGTATAAACATGTATCACTTGGGCACGTTTAGCTGCAGTTACAGCTGGCTTGCTCATGCACACTGTACAACAACAACAACAACAACAATAGCAACAACAACCGCTATTACACTTATATTTACACGCACACATACATACAACCACACATCGCTACATAACACACACGGAATATACATACAATATACATGCACTTACAATTTTTACTGAAAATTAAAAATAAAAATTAATGAAAAGAGAAAACCCCCAAAAAACCAAAAAACTAAATATGAAAAAATTTAAAGCGTAGGGGTATGCTGCGTAAAATTAGTACTCCAAGTTGTAATCACCCAAAATAAGTGGTAAGGGGGTAGTAATTAAAAATTCATACCCCTCGCTAATTTTTTAAAACCCCTATGTAACACACTTCTCACTTTATTCTCAACGAGCTCCTGCGAGTTACCCTCGACAACAATACACCACGATTACCCCCCATCCGTCAATAATGACCTGCTGAAACACACAGAATATGCATGATGATTACCAAATTACAATTAAGTCGAACTAACCAGAACTCCTGATGAACCAAACACATCAACATGATCCGTTGAGAACAGTGATCAACAACCGTTCGTCAGAGGTCGCCGAACGTTCGAAGCTAATAACCACAATCAATCACAGCAATTAACACAACCAGATCTGTTAATACCAGCGTAGACAAACCTAAAACTAAAACCACTATGTAATAATAATAATACAATTGAACGTTTGATAGTATACATAGATAGTACAAAGAACCCGGAAGTGTGCTCTTACGAGCCAGGCGATCACTCAGTGACCAAATACGAACGAAGAAAAAAGAAACAAAAACTCCCAGAAAGCAACCAATTTTTATTTTATTTTATTATTTCTTTAAAAATGCAGAAAATAATAATAATAATAATAATAATTCTTATTTGAAACAACCTGATATCGAGCATCAACGGTTACTATAAATGTACAAAACAACAAAAAGATCCTTAAATGATAAAGCGAAGGCACCACAGTGAGCTAGCGATACCAGTATGTAATCTCAAATGCCGATTGCGACTTGTCCCCAAAACTACGTGCTTCTGTATTAATATCTGCATTGTTAGACGTGGTTAGCAAATGTTTTCTAACCCGCATTAGAACGTTTCCCATCTCGTTTTTTCCAGGCCACTTGGCATACTTCAAAAATTTTGAATCCTGTTGCGAAACACCTGTGCCCCAAAACAAATCGTATTTATTTGCTGCCGCTAAGAGACATTGATCGGTGTGTAATAAAGCACATTTTAATTTATGATTTTGTGAAAATTTTCCGATTACTCCGCGCTCCATGATGGCAACTTTGTCTTTGTGCCATGCGGTTAATAATTTGCGTCCGCAAAAAGAATCGTTCATTAACTTTTGTTCCGCTATCATCAGTTTTTTTATTACCTTATGCGGGGTTCACGTTATAACCGGGGCAGCTTGGAACACGTTTTGTCCCCATTAGACTATTGGGTCACAGTTTGTCTGCTTGTAGACCCCATATCGTATTCAAAAAATCGTATTTGTCTGCTAGCGAATATCATATGATATATTTTCAAATGTCTGCACACTTGAGGTAACATACCCAAATTGTCCTGTTGAATATTATATGATACTAGAATTTGAAATTTGAATTTTTGAATTATGAAGCTGTGATTTTAAGCGATTTTGTGTCGGAAACGATTTGCAGGCACGTATTTGGTATTTAAAGCACGTTTGTGCCTCTGCCGTCTAACTTTTCATTCATTTATTAGTACCCAAAGGTTACACTGCCCCGCTGAATATCATATGATATTCGTTGAAATTTTGGAATATTATATGATATTCGCATAAAAGTCCGACAGTGTCACGGGACATACCGTCCCTTGTACACATTCATCATTTGAGAGCGATGGTTTGTAAGCTAATGTCATATGACATTCGAATTTTGTCTGTTGACCCAACATAAGTGCCCAAATTTTAACGTTGACGTCGAATCAACATGGGACAAACCGTGTCCCGCCTGCCCCGGTTATAACATGAACCCCGCATTAGGATCTGTTGTTTACAAAATTTGTTTCGCCAGATTAGAACGGCCTAGTTGTTTCGCTTTAGTATACTGATAATATTGTTCTACTGATGAGTATTCCTGCTTATCTACTACGAAGCTGGCTGAATAAAAATTAGAAAATACATGGGATTCCTCGCAAAAGGGCACTATAATCATTTTGGCTACACAAATCCAACCACGTTTAATTTAAGTAATATACTTACCTTTTGGATATCACACGAGGAACCACACTAAAATTGACGTTGATGAAGCTGATAATTAGCAAGACACGATCAGAAAAACACTACCGAACAATTACCAAGCCGTTTTAAAAGGGTTGTTTATGTTTAATTACATTCAGGACACATTGACAAGAATACAATACTACGTAATTACATTATATTATAACTACTAAGTTACCGAGCAAAGGACCACAAAAAATCTTTTTATTCTGAATCAGAAATTGGGTTCGCCAGACACGTGCGCATGTGTATGAATTGCTTGACACCTGACGACATCGGCTCAATAAAAGCATTCGACTCACTACATTCCCTTAAAGCTTCACGAATTAAAGGTTGGTCTAGAAAGTGCAAGGTATTACAGATAAAAAAATTTATTTTTCGGGCTCGGGTGAGGGTAACATTTAGTCGCCGGTACTCGGAAAAGAATCCCATCGGGTGAGCTGGTCTACAAGCGTCAACAGATGGTAATGATCGCATTAAACTAATTATCATAAAGTCCCGCTCATCTCCCTGCCAAATGTTCGCACAACCAATTTTAATTTCTGGGTACTGGGTGCCAACCAACTGTTTAAGAATGTCGGCTTGCACCGCATAGGCAGCATTGATTCCAATACTACCGGGTTCAATGAACCCCTCATGTACTAACAAATCCGTTAGTTTACAGACGGCTGCAACCTCATGCCGATTGTATAAGCTCACCCCGTGATATTTATGCACGCTTTCAATATGCCAGAAGACGTTCGATTTACCGAATGGAATCTTTCGAACACATGGCCAATGCGTATTACTAAGCTCGTGTCCAGACGCACACACTAAAGGTGTGCCAGAGTACACAACTCGATTGGGAGGCGTAAGTAACGCATCAACCGAACGGTAATTTTCATAAAGCTGTATAATCTTACAGTGATTATTATTCTGGGCTAGAGTTAACAAGAGCTCCATTCCCGACTCTTCCGCTCCAAACTGCCACAGTACACGGTTCGTAACATACGCTGGCAATTGGTGCACATCACCTAGTAGAATAATCTGACCTGCGGTCGCTAAATGTAATACCACAGACATTCTAGGTAGATCAACGGATGCCGCTTCAGCGATCGCTACCAAATCAAAAATACTACGTCCTAGGTTTGAATCACATGTGGTAGTACTAAAGGTGTTTAAACTATTCACCAGATTCATCCATGGTGCAAACAATAACACTATGTTTCAACAGACTTCCCGAAGACGAAATCTCACGAAAGCACGCCGAAGATGCACCATTTGGATCTGCTCTACTAGCACAACATGGTTGTAGTATCTGATCTCAACTACCTATGTCATACCCACGACGCAAGTATCTCAGTAAAATCGTGACTGTCGCGGACAAGTCATTTCCTAACGCCGTCAAATTCTGTACAATTTTCAGTGCTAAGATGTTAGCGGCAGCATTAGTACTTGTCACACACAGGAATCGTTTGTGCGGATTGTTCACAGCCAGAACAGAAACGATTCTAGCTAATGTTCTGGTCTTACCCGTGCCAGGAGGCGCTTTACACAGAACAATCTTTGCCTCATTCAATATCGCGTGAAAAACCTGTTGTTGGTTATAATTCAACAAACTAATGAAGTATTGTCCAAAAGCTGAGGAAACCCACATTTCTATTCTGTGTCAGAGAATTCAGCATGCCACAAAAGAGAAACCCATACACCGACCTCCACGCAACAAAGAACCGTTGAATAAATCGTTTTCGGCGACTTTCAGCGAGCACCTCTGGATCGTTTTTACTAGGTACTCCGCTATTCTCCTCCTGTTCTGACGTATCAACGTCGATTACTTCGCTTGAAAAACACTGTTCAATTTGTTCATCAAGGTTAAGATCACTATAATTCCATTGAATAACAACCGTGATCGGTGTAAACTTTTCAAACCCGCTACGTGACTGAAACCTTACCCACATCTGCAACTCATAATAATACAATCCAAGGCGTCCCTCACTATGCAAGTTCACGAAGAATGTTGGTGATCTATTATGACGAAGCGGCTTTACAGAGCAGAACAAGCGTCCCTCCATGATGACATGATCAGGAGTGCGCGGCACAAACAACGCTAGCGGCAAGCGGCTACTAGTGGTAGCATCAAATAACAGCACTGGGTTTTGGTCGAAATCCGACGACCCGCACAAGATCGGCAAATCTGGAACATCCGGTGCCCACGCTGCGCCACGATGAAAAACTGCCTGGCCGTGTTCAGCTCCCACAAAATGGACAATCACATGCGCATCATCCACGGACATCTTCAATTTTAGTTGGATACCCACTCGGTGTCGTTCCAACCACTTCTGATGCTGTATCAAAGATTGGCCAATTGGACTGAACTGAAATTTTTCAAGTTTGATACTATCAAGATGAAAAGGTGTCCAAAAATGCGTTGAATCAGAAGCTATAATTTTGGAAACTGGGCACAGGGTCATCGGGCAGTTAGCTAAGTTTGAAGGCCACGTAATGTACGACACAAACTGCTCCAAGACATCCCATAAAGCTGTACTAGATTCAGTCGGGGCGTCGAGACTCAACTCCATAACCAACTATCACTTGGCAAATTAACTCCGGAAGTGTATCCTTACGGACATAACGAGAAGTGTTTCCCGAAATTTTCGAGCAGTATTACTCCTGCACCAGAAAAAATTCCCCCCGTCGGGAAACAAGCGCTCGCGATAAATACTTACTATAAATATTTGTAACAGTTTATCAATAATACACAGGTCATAAAAAGTTAAACACATAAACCGGTGTAGTCCTTAATTTTTTCTTAAGTGGCACATGACCGCAAGTTATACGGATGCCTTAGCTGGGTATTTGCAGTATAATTAGGCATTCCTTTTTTTCCAGGGGGGTCATCTGATCCTGACGCTGGGTCCGACTCATGACCAGACATGTTACTTGGAACAGTCTGTTCACGTTCGGGCTCAGCCTCACGATCAGCAAATACTACTTGGTTAGGATCACCGAGTACTTTAGGGTTTTTCTCCGTAACGGGATCATTAAATTGTAGTTTTGGCACGTATGGACCATGAAAAGGTTTAAAACGCTCAACGTGGACTCGCTTATTAGGTTCCTTACTATTGGTTATTGACGTTAGTACCACGTCCGGAAGTTGAAGCTCAACTATTTCATATAGTCCGCGCCATTCCTGACCTAATTTTTTGGTCTTGCCCTGTTTTTGAAATGGCACATGCAAAAATACTTTCTGGCCTTCAAAGAAGCGTGGCTCTGATGATTTACGAACATGACAACGTTTCATATGCGCTTGCGCGACTTGAATATTAGCCTGCGCTAAGTCCCACGCCGCTTTCAAGGTCAGATTTATGTCACGAAAACAGTCTTCCTCATCCAAGTAATTAACATTGCTTATGGGTAGCTCAATATCAATAGGTAATCGAGGTTGTCTACCATAAACCAATTCAAAGGGGCTAAATTGAGTGGACTCATTAACACTGACCCAATAAGCAAAACATGCAAAAGGTACAAACTCATCCCAAGTGCGCTGAGCACTATCTACATACTGCGAAACCATGTTAATTAGGGTGCGATTTATTCGTTCCACGACCCTATTAGTTTGAGGTCGATAAGGCGTTGTAAAAACTTTTCGAGTTCCTATAATTTTACAAATTTGGTCAACCAATTCACTTCGAAAATTAGGCGCGTTGTCACTAATTAATTCGCATGGTGCCGAATGACGACAAACTACCTCTGTCATAAATAATTTAGCAATGGTGGTAGCTTTTTGATCAGGAGTGCAAATGGCCTCCGGGTATTTCGTAAAACAATCAATGAAAATTACCACGTATTTGTTACCATTATAAGATTGGAGCAAGGGGCCAAGTACATCGACATGATATAAATAATTTGGCTGCGTTGTTGGAATTGGATTCAGCGGCGCCTTAGGTCTGGCTGATCCGGCTTTCCGCTTGCTGCACTCAATACAAGCTTTACACCAATTCACTACGTCTCGATACATCCCATCCCAAAAGTACTTAGGTAATAACTTTTGATAGGTTTTGGCAACACCGAGGTGTTGTCCACCAACAACATCGTCATGATGTGCGGATAATAACTCTTCACGCATAGAGAATGGAACAACTAACTGTTCCCAGAGCACGCCTAATCGATTTTTTGGTAAAGGATAATGGTGGTACAAAACTCCATTTTTACTACATAACGTGGCTGGATCAATGCAAAGTGAGAAGCCAGTTTTGAATCATTTGGAAGTTTTGCAAATTCAATGTATTCCTTCAGAGCTTTTATCTCTGGGTCCTGCTCTTGTTTTTCCACAAAACTAATACCCGAGGGCAGGTTTGGCTCATTTCCAGTTTCAATAAAGGTAACTACATATGCGAACTTAATATCTTCCTCATCAGAGCCGTCTTCTAATTTGGAAATTTCGGTACGAGAAAGCGCGTCGACATGCGACATATTTTTACCCGCCCGGTGTTCGACCTTAAAATCGTATTCACTCAAAGCGAGCGCCCAACGCTGCAACCGTCCTGAAGCATTCTTATTAGTTAATAACCATCGAAGGGCCAAATGATCAGTTATAATGGTCACATGTTGTCCATATATAATTGCGAAAATATTTCATGAAATAAACAACAGCTAGTGCTTCTAATTCAGTAGTGGTGTAATTTCTTTCAGCCTTTTGAAGCAACCGACTACCACAAGCAATGGGATGGACCTTACCATTTATATCTGTTTGAGACAATAGAGCTCCGATTGCCTTGCCAGTAGCGTCTGTTTCTAAAATGTATGGCTTAGTGGGATCTGCTATTTGCAAAATTGGAGGAGACATAAGTTTAGACCTTAACATTTGAAAAGATTTTTCTGCGTCTGAGTTCCATTTCAAAGGTTTCAATGTACTAGTCAACTGATTTAGTGACTTAGCAATTGCGGCAAAGTCTTTTATAAAACGTCGATAATAACTGCAAAACCCCAAAAATCCTCGTACCCCCCGTAATATCATTTGGGATAGGGTAATGTTCAACAGCTTCAATTTTTTTCGGATCTGGCTTCAAGCCTTCAGCGGAAATAATGTGACCTAAATAAGGGACTTCCTTTCTCAAAAAGTTACATTTCGCTGGTTTAACCTTTAGACCGACATCCCTTAATCGTTCAAATACAAGACGCAAACGTCTAAGATGTTCATCAAAGGTTTCAGAGAACACGCATATATCATCTATATAAATAAGACAAATACGCTCAACTAATCCACGCAGGGTGGCCTCAAGTGTACGTTGAAAAGTCGCGGGAGCGTTACATAAACCAAAAGGCATTTTAGTAAACTGGTACAGCCCAGCTGGGGTAATAAAAGCAGTCTTCTCAATTGAATTCGAAGCCATAGGCACTTGCCAATACCCCGATATTAAGTCCATCACACTAAAATACTTTGCTTTTCCTATGCATTCCAGTAAATCATTAATGTTCGGGAGTGGAAAACAATCCTTCTTGGTCACGGCATTTAGTTTTCGGTAATCAATACAAATGCGTAATGACTTGCCGTCTTTCTTTTTAAGTACAACCATTGGATTAGCCCAGGGACTGGTAGATGGTTCGATGATTCCATAACGTAACATATTGCCTAACTCAGTATCCACTTTATCCTTAGATTGGAAAGGCACTCGATAAGGTCTCTGCTTAATTGGTACTGCGTCCCCAGTGTCAATTGAATGTTCAACTACTGATATAGTTCCACAGTCGTAGTCATGTTTTGCAAAAACATCATTAAATTCCAAAAATAATTCAATCAGCTTTGACTTTTCATTTCCAGAAATATCACACTCCTCTAACTTCAAATCGGATAGCAAATTAAAATTTGGTTGGTGACTAATAGACTGTAAGTTCAATACTGTAGGTAAAACACAGGTATCTAAGGGTTCTATTCTACCAACGGTCATGCCCTTATAAAGACGAACCGGACAATTCGACATATTGAGTAGTCGCAAGGGAATAACAACATTATCCGCATCGCTTAATATTAATTCAACCGTGTTTAAACCATATACCTTAATGAGCTTATAATCTGGTTCAAAATACACATCACCCTCACATCCAAACCCTTTTACTTCGCACGGTATAAGCACCTCTGATCTTGAAGGGATAAGTGTAGTATCTGGCAGAAGGACATTTTGGCTTGACCGATGTCCCATCTTTAATTGCATTTTTCCAAGCTTGACAAACCCATTTGCGTAATCTAAACTTATAGTGCCAAATTGTCGTAACAAATCAACCCCTAATATAGCTGGGTGGGCGCATTCATCTGATACATACACATGGAAAGGTAGGGATTTAGAACCTATTTCGATTTCTACCTTAATAGCACCTTTCAAGGGTAATGCATGACCAGTAACCCCAACAGCGGTGGTGGCGGGTACTGGAACGAGAGCAGTTTCGGGTTTATTCAATTTTCGAAAAGTTTCGGATGACATAACTGTAATATTACTTCCGGTATCGATAACAGCTCGCACCGATATATCGTCAAGAAGAATTTCAATGTCCGAAAGGGAGGGACCTAAAGTCAAAACAGTTTCCACTTCGCTATGACTCGGGGGAAGAATAGTTGAAAACTGCAAGGTTCGTTTTCGTTTACCAGATATAAGTTTAGACGATCCAACAACAGTTGAATGCATGGGTAATTCCAAAGTCTCGGTTTCTGGGGAAGTACATATTACCTGCACAGGGGATGAATGCTCCTGTCCATTCGATTTACAACAACAGCGCAAACACGTTAACCATTTAACATACCAGGCATATATACAACATATACCCACTATCAAACTCACCAACCCGACCGCTATATAACTTAATATATCGCTATACGGTAGATTGAGACCAGCGCTAGAGGTAAAAGACAGAAGCTCCCTCTTTAAACGAGTACGAGTCAAATTAGACTGATACTCTACGTTTTCTAAGCTTCCCCACACTGGCGGTGGCACCATATCTTGATGTAATGTGAAATTAAATTGAATGTCAGGTGAAATTTCAAAGTTAAAAGCGGGCCTAGAGGTTGACATAAGTACACGGTCTCCAACAATCAGCATACTAAAATTTGCAAAAGGCACAAACATAACCCCACGTTCCTGCACCCGCATCGTTTCAATTTTAGAGGTGGAGAGCAATTTTTTTGTCTTTGTGAGCTTCACACTGGGCTCCGAAGTACGCAAAAGCAATCCAACCCGAGTAGTTTCAATATGTGTGCCGGCCGACATTTCTTTAACTTCTATTGCGCAAGTATTATTATGCAGTAACGCCTGACGCATTGCCCTAAAACAACTATCTGCCCCGCTAGTTGGCAAAGCTTCCAACCCACAGTACCATAAACCACTACGTTTGTCACAATCTTCAGACTTTACTTCGTGGTAATACCCCTTACTAAACATTCGATCGTAAGTTACAAACTTGGGTAAAGATAACCTTGCCATACCTTGCTTCGAAGGAAGGTTAAACCCAACATTAATAACTCGCATGAGCGGCAACACGTTCCTAATTCTTATAAGGGGAATTTCCAAAATTATACCAAAGGTAGTTTTTCGAATATCTAGTAACACAGGGTATACTTTAACGAAGTGATAGAATAGACCTGGGTCATGTAAATATACTGAAGTTCGCAAGGTTGGGTCTTTTTTTACAAGTTTCTTAATTTGAGACGCAGACATAATCGCAACGGATAAACGACCACTATCACTAGCACGGACTAATGCGTCCACCACTTTACGTACTCCATTTATAAACTGATTTGATTGTGAAATAAAATGCGAAATCGTTACCGATTCAGTTAAACTACAAGTCATTGTAATTCGGGTTTGCTCTACATACTTCTGTATCTCATGAGTTATAGCAAATACGCGCTGTTGGTTGATATTCAATTTATGAATCGCCTCAGAATTTTCAGTAATTTCATCATTTAAAAGTCGTACACTATTCTGAAGGGCCAAAATTTTCGGTTCCAAATGTGACAACTTAATACTATTGGCAATCCCAAGTCCTGTACCCATGATCGAAGTCAACCCAGTCAAAAGTAGGGGCACAAAACGACGATTTCGGCCCGAAGTAACAAAATTACATGTAAATGGTTTTTTATCACATATGTCCCTCATTAGCTCTTCATAGAATGCCGGATCTACGGTATCCTCGTAGCTATTAGCCAATTCAGAAAGTGCCTGTTTCTTAACCATGTTAAATAAACGTTGTTGACCAGTGCAATTGCACACAATAGGTGTACCACCTTGAAATACAAGGGGTGAGCAGGGTCTAATTCTATCCTGACCTGCATGCACAACTATAGGCAAATATATAGATTCACTTGCGGTTAATACCAGTCCTTCAGGTATAAGCCCAACTCCCACAGAAGGAAAAATTTTTGGTTGTAATTGATGCAATGTTTGCGTTAAACTCGAATCGACAAGACCCGTTAAGCTAAACATAAGCGCAATTACGGTACAGAGCAAAATATTCCATGACTTAAGTGGTTGAACTTTGCGCATAGTTGATCGCATGAGATACTTGTTTCGAACCTGGGGTTTACCTGTAACAGCTTCATTAAAATTTAGAGAAGTAGGTTCAGTTTGGGTAAATTTAGCAACATGATGTGTAGCCTGGATAGCTCCGACAAATTTAGGAAACGATTTTTCAACTAAGAGGGCATTTTGACTACGCAAAGTAGTAACCTCTTTCTTAAGACGCTCAATTTCTTGCTTAGAATCACAACCAGAATTAACAGCTTTTATATCCCGAGATACTAGAGTGGTAGCCACAACGGCTTTATCTGCCGGTACAGGTGGTAAAGCCGGTAAGTTTGGAATATTAGGCCTCGTAGGTCGATTAAAGTTCGATGCAGGAAAACTTGGTCGATAAGTTGATCGTCCAAAATTATTTTGAGGTTGGGGTCTGTTATTCCGAGAAAAATTTCCGTTGCGTAACAAACAGGCCATTGCTAAATGTCCGACTTTTCCACAATTATAACACTTGGGACCCCGAGGGGAAAAATTCTGAGCAAATTCGGAACGTGGATTTCGAAAGTTTCTATTCGGCGGGCCTCTATTTGGTGGATCTCGGTTTCCGTTAGATGGTTGGAATCTATTTTGCGACTCAGGATTCCTAAAGGTGTTTCTACGCATGTTCTGTATAAGCTGCTTTTGATTATTTGCAAGCAGCTGAACTCCCCGAGCGAGCGTATGCAAAGTCTGCTTTGGAGCAGGCACAGACATGTTCAAAGGATCAACGCTTGTCGGTTTTCCACAGAGCAGTGACTGCATATCTAAGCGCTGAGCTAAGTCCTCGGCTTCTTTAAGCGTTTTAGGCATGTCACGAAAAACTTCTAGCTTAGCTTCGGTTGGAAGTAAACCTCCGAAGAACCTATGTATAACTCTGCGGTCAAACGCGGCGTTGTCCAAATTAGGGTAAACACTCCTACATGCATTCTTAATAGCCTTTAAATAGGCCGCAACACCTTCCCCAGGCAGCTGACGTCGCTGCTCAAGAGCTGCTTCATGATACATAGTCCATTCTGGGGTAGTCAATTGGGCCTCTAAAGCCGATACTAAATCCGTAAAACGGCGTTTCGATGGCTCAGGTACTCGTTCAAATGCATCCTTAGCCCGGTCTTTTAAATAAGCAGGTAATACCTTAAGTTTCATGTCATCATCGATTAACCGAGCATTACAATACGTATTGAAAGTTTCAATCCAACTTTTAAAATCAGAGCCGGTTAAATCGCCGCGAAAAAATGAAATTGATAAATCAGGTTCCGTACCCAATCGTACGCGTTGAGAAATTAAATCAAAATCGTCACTTAATCCTCTTAATCCATCATCTACACGGTTAGCAAGATCTTTCACAACCGCATCAAGCTGGGCTATGTTACGAGTTATATTATCCATGTTTGAGTTTCGCAATACAAGGTGAGAGCTACTATCGAGGGGTTCAGAAAATTCAGAATCGTCGTCACTAGATTCTAGACCACCAGCACTACGTAACTGGTACCGCGCCGTAATTTTTAAACGATTAAGAGAACAATCCTTAAGAGGGAAAAGGCTAGCACTAGGTTGAAATTTGCAATCAAAGTTCGTTTACCGGTTAAGAAAACTGATATCTCGGTGGGACCTCCAAATGTAACGTCGCACGGTCAACACTCGTGAGTGTCTTCCAAAAATATACCAGAATTGGATTACAATAACATTCAAGAGCGTATTCCGTGGGTTACCCTAAAACACTTTTCTATTCTCGAATACCACTATCTAAATCACCAAACTTTATACTTCACAAAGAGCAGTACACTTCGGCAATAAAAAATAAAATTTTCACACACAACTACGTGTCAGACCCAAGAGTTCTCAATAAAACAGGATACACAGACTTTTCCACAATTAAAAAATAATAATCCGATAGGATGTTCAAATACGACACAAAATTTCCACTGATTACTGCGTAAATGTCGTGAAACAATTCGTAGTCACTACTTGTATCGAACCCCACAAACCTCTACTAAGGCCACACAGGCCACCAATTACTACTGCACACAGCAACAAACAAAACTAATTTACCAATAGGCAATGAATGAGTAAAACGGCAGTGTGTCCTTAAGGACAAACCAAACTCTGCTATTTTTCTATAAACTACTTATCTGCGGTCTATACTTCCGTAGGCACACAAACACTGTCTTCTGAGACTTTTCCGGAAATATGTCCAAAAATGTTCAAACTTGGGGTTTGGAAACACAAAGTAATTCACACCCAGGGCTTCCCCAAAATCAAGACTTAGACCGCAAATTATCTAAACAAAACTCCAATATTTTGCACACAGCTCTATAACAGTTCCGAACACTAGCACACTTGTGCTCTAACCAAGCGAATAAATCCAAATAAACTCAGAAGCTAATAACCGTCAATTCGTAATAACAACCGGCAACAACTCTGCCGCGATACACAACTGAAGCCCCTCTCTGGATGCAAGCGCACGACCCTTTTATACTCGTAAAATTAAAGGGCAGCATGAACTTTATCGACTTCTCAAAACTCTAAAGAATTTCCGAAACTTAAATGCTTAATTTAATTTATTAATCTTATGGGTTTTTTCTAATAGATTTCTAGCAAAAATTTACCACAAAATTATACAAAAAAACTTATTTTGACTTAATACTTGGGTTTTTATAACAATTTTTGAAATTAAAATTTGAAGTAAATTCTCCGAATTAAATATTTTGACCAGAATTCCAAGTTTCGAAAACAACCCTGATCTTTAAAATTGCATAAAAAGTCAAAAAATCCCATGTTTTGTCGAAAATCCACAAAATTCAAAACAAAATTTTCGCTAAAATTTACAAAAATTTACCTAAAAACTAAGCTTTGACTAGAATCTACAAATTTCAAAACAAAATTATTCCGCAAATTCAAGTAATTCCACGAACTAATAAATATTTTGACTTCGCAGGGTTGTTTCACCAGTCTTCTAATTCTCAGAAGTACCCTTCTTGTCGTTTTAGAAAAGGGGAAGTTGACTGTACGGTTTCTAGAATATTAATCAAATTACGGGGAGTACTTGTTAACTTAATTCAAGTTTAAGTGAAACTTTTCAGTAATCAATGAGTTATCCGATATACGCGGAAAACAATTCGGAGTCAGCGCTCTCTAACGCCCTAACACAATTTAATAAGTGTATTTATACAGTGTAAATTTTACAAGCGATATGCAATAATGTGAAACCGCAGCATCGGCATGCTAGAATCATATACGTGACTGAGTCAGCACTGGTGCAGTACGGTATGTACAGACTTGAAAAACGAACATTGAAACTTATCTTAGGGGTACAATTACGCAATATATTAAAATATGCACAACATCTAGGCACTGGCTCGCTAAACAAGTTGTCCACTCTCAAAACAGTTTTATTAGAAATGGCAAAAATGAAATCCCCAGGATTGTTTTTTTACGTCTTAAGTGCCCCCGATTATTTCGTAATGCAATCGCTCTTCGAGATATGAGTGGGTCGCAAGATCACATTTTAAACTGCAACCTGCAATTACAACTGTACCATACACTGCGAATAGTAAGCCACAAGAACATATACACACGCACATGCCGATATATCAAAATTTTTAACACGCCTAGCATTAGCAACCGCAGCAATAAAAAGATAACTAACAACAACAACAACAACAATAGTAATTGCACATTTTATATACGCACACATACATACAACCACACATTCTACATAACTTACACACTTACAATTTTTACAGAAAAATAAAAAATAAAAATTAATGAAAGGGGGAAACCCCCAAAAAAAAACAAAAAAAACTAAATATGAAAAAATTTAAAGCGTAGGGGTATGCTGCGTAAAATTAATACTCCAAGTTGTAATCGCCCAAAATTAGTAGAAAGGGGGGTAGTAATTAAAAATTCATACCCCCTGCTAAATTTTTTTTAAAACCCCTATGTAACAACTATATTGCATGTTGCGTAATGATTTGAGAAACGTCAGCGCGGAAATCTACGCATCAAGCCGGCGTTTTAATACCAAAAGTTACATCAAGCCGGCGTTACCAAAAGTTGCGTGTATTAAGGAAAACACCACGGTAGACCGTTAATTTTATTCCCAGATAAACACCCGGCCCATTCATATATCGTTGTTACCGCTAGTGTATGTGAAATTGCCCCTTTGCGCACCAATTCAAAAAACTTGCGTATAAGCTGACAATCGCTATACTGTAGATCTGGACGCGCTTTTAGTTGAAATAAAAACAGCTAGGCCTGACATTTAGTAAATGACAGCGCAAGTCGGTCAAGAATAGTTTTAGCATTTTACGGAGCGCCGTAAATATACAGTTTTATAGTCTTTCGAGAAACAGATTCAGTCTCGGTTTCTCTCAGTTCACAATTTTCTATAATTAAAATAGGTCAAGGTGCGAGATGCAACTCATGGTGTTTTAGTGTCTCCACTTGTTGAAAGCATCTGTAAGTAGCATAGTTGTTTTATACGAAACTGCTCCTACTAACGGTCTCATCGTTATTGTGTTAATAACGTCTATACTGTCTACGCTATACTATAAAAAATTGGCCACCCACTTGTTTGCAAGGGCAGTACACAACAAAACTGTTTTTGGGATATTTGGGCTTTGTAGAGGGCATACATTAGTCTATCTTTGTGGTACTCCCTTCAGAGGGAGTAGGGACAATGTAGACTGTTTGGACACAGTGTCTGACAATAGGAGTTCCTTCGCACAGACTCTGTATAATCGCTTACCAGGGTCCCTTCGGACAGGCTTTGTGTAACGCAATAAGCGAATGTCCTTCTGCCAGACTCATGACAAATCAGCTGTCCTTTCGATAAAGTTTGACAAAGTGGAATCTATATATGCGATATTGTGACAAAGTACGCCGTTCAGAGGGATTCTCTGTTGTCAGCCGGGTGTACACATACCGTGGGTGACTTTTGGATATATAATTTATAAACACTGCTATGAGGTACATAGGGTCTCGCATGTGGCTACAATTTTTTTAGAGTAGCGTAACGTGGATGACCAATAAATTTGCTTATTTATTCTTCACTTCTATGGCTTGTGATAGAGTCGCATGTTTTACGATTATATTTCAACCGAACGAAAACTACTTTTACAGTGTAAATCCCAGTGAATAATTTTAACTCAGAATGAGTTAAATCACTCAATCTGAGTTATGACTTTTAGAACTCAGAATTCTGAGTCAATAAAACTCCCTCTGAGTTAATTATTTAACTTAATACTCGGAATCAACTGAACTTAGAGTGAGAATCAACTTAACTCAATGTGAGTTAATGTTCACTGCTATTAAACTCGCAAATAACTAATTCGCTATAGCTGAGTTGATTCATCAATTCATTGGAATTTACAGTGTAGATTAAGGCAAAATTTGTTCAGCGGCCAACTATTAGGTGAAATTGGACGGTCGAAGAGAGTTTTTTATATTTAATAATACACCGTAAAGGGTTTACACCATAAAACTGTATTCATCTGAGTAAATCATAGTCATCGTCGTCTTCGGCATTATATCCCTCGTTACCAGCACTTGCTTTGCTTCGTTGTGATTCGCGATGGCAAAACGGACAAGCACCCTCTTGTAACACTGCCATTTCGTAATCGTCAGTGTGAAATAGCTAAAATTAAAAACATTTCAGAATTTATAAACTCGAACTAGCTTGTGACAGGTTGACAGCCATCGGAGAAAATACTGTACTGTAGTGACCCGAATAAGAGGGGGGACTGATATTTATTTGGCTTCTCCAGAGGGTGCACCCTTGTTATTCGATTACGGACTGTTATTTATTTTTAACCCGCCCTCAGCCGTCCTTCGCTACTGACATATATGCGGTGTTCAACTATCCGTTAAAATAAACGTTTATTGGTCTTGAATCAAAAGCTTGAGCGATAATGCAAGGTTAAACTTAGGAGTTACCTTCAAACTTAGATATGGTTTAAAGTTTCGAACTCAACTTTATTTCGGCCTGGAGTCATTTATACGCTATAAAGGATAATTGACATTTATGGACTTTAATTAGGGTTTAGGAACTCTATCCGATTACGGACTCTTATTAGTGATACGGAATCCAATTGATTGGGGCTCAAAACGCGGAACTGCAAACTGTTTTATATACGTATGTCACAGACGTGTAAAAGCCGATAAGTTGTTGAAATCAGCAAATTTTCTACTGAACACGTGTTCAGCCAGATGAATATATCATTAACGCAACTTTGCAACTCACTCGATTGCATGAATCGCATTTCGTTATTGAAATTTCAGGAATTAAATTTCTATAGTATTTGGTGTTTAACGGTTTTGGCCACTCGCAAATAATCACTTCGGTTCGATGAAGTGCCATCAATGCATCTCGGTTCAAAATCACAGGCGTGTATTTTATTTTCTGAAAAGAATACAACTTTTAACGAATGTTGGTGGCGACGGACGTTTTGCATTTATTGCACTGCTTTCGTATACAAGCGATTTGATTTCAGCAGTAAACAATTTTTGTTGACAAAACTGGGTAATATATCTAGAAATCTGCAAACAAATATATGAAAATGTTTTACTCACGTAGCTATACCAACCATGACAGCAATATTTATCCATCTTTGCAAAATAGATAACTACGAGATAACATTTATGTGAATGTTCGAAACTCTACTCAGTTTTTAACAGCTTGACTTGAAGCATTTCATTATGGCACATGCGTTGGATCTAATGTTACTAGAGAATTGGTCTAAAAGTTCGATTGTAAAGCGTAAATTCAAAGTCAAACTGTTACATGTGTTGTTATATTTTTACAAATATAATTTTAAGCGAAAAAATAATGCAAAACCGAAAAATATTTTGTTTAAAGACAGTCTATATTTTATAAAGTCTATGTCGGTTTACTGACATATAACATTGGACCACAGACGCCCAGGCCATTTGAAATGCAACAATTGGTTGTTTACGCATTTTAAAAATTTACCAATTTTAAAGCGTACAAATTCGTTTGCTTCCAGTATCGTGCGTTAACACGTGCAGTCAGGTATGTGTGTCCCATTTAAATGAAACAAAACCGTCTTCATAATCAGTTTTATCAACATGAATAACCAATGAAACAAAGGTTTTTTGTTTACTTTTAGGAAATGATATATTTCGCTTTTATGGGTGAAGCAAATGCATCTCAACTTTTTTACAATATTGTCAAATGCGGAGCGAGTTCCCTTACATCTGCGGAATGATTTTTGTCCGAGTATACTTTCGATGCGCTGGCGGCAAATGCTTGTTGAAGTGCTGTTTCGCAGCTGCTGTCTTCTTTTAAAGGAGGCTCTGCTTCAATGAGATTTGTTGCTTCTTCGCTGCTGATGTCATCGCTAACACTGAATTCAACGACCGGCAATATTTCTGTAAACACAAGGCGTGCATTTGTCATATAAATTTTAATCGGCTTGACTAGAATTTGCGTCGGTCTGTTGACGTCTGCTATAGTTAGGAAGTGACTATGCTTGTATTGCGGCATTCCTTACAAGTCAAAAGTATTTATTTTAATTCGGCTCATAGCCTTGTTTAAATTTTTCTGGCGTTACCTGATTACTGCCTTACAAAATCTTTACACTAATGTGAGTGAAAATGGTGCTCAACGTTTCCAATGTACAGCATATGTTAAGATCGAATTATAACATATCGATGGTAAAGAACCGCAAATCCGTTAATGTTGAGGTGCTGCAACGAGATTTTGCACGTAGTTACTGAAAATAAAAAATTTCTGCCATCTTGCTATTAGGGACGGCCGCAGAAAATTATGTTTGGGGGGCACTGAATAATGTTGTGCGTTTACAATTGCAATTCGAGAGTGTTTACTTTTAGACTGAGTCTATTTGGGGGGAGCACCATCCTAATTTGGGTGGGGGCACGGCCCAATAATTGCCACCTTGCCCTTGATAATATTTACCCAATGAAATAAAGGATAGCATAAACGGATGTCCGCAGTGTGAGCATATATTACCAACGTCGCTAATGAGCGGATTGGTTGAGGAGCAACGGTAACACATTGGCAGCAATTCCTGAAAGCACACTGCGGAAATAAATGTTAGGCAAAATCAACATCACCTGGTAGTGATTAAAATACTTGTTTAGCTGTTCCTCTTAATCTATGCGAATTACAGCCAACCATAATCATGAAAGTAAATCGGCTTTGCTGTAAAACATTGCAACTGTGCACATGCAACGCCACAAATTCAAAAGTAGAGTTTAATGCTATTCTAATGTGAACGAAAACGTGCTGTGCTGTGAAAAATTGTAACCTATGCTGTGCGCATGGAATCACGCAAGTTTAACCCCCTGTAGGTTTAGATATCAAGGTAAATTTGCAAAGAAACGTATAATATTATTTAAACAATATTGGTTGAGCAGCGATCTAAAAAGTGAAACCGTGTTTAAAATGAATTACGCATCGCGCTCAGCGCGAATGTTTTTACGGCATTTTCTGCTAAAGTAGCTGAACAGCTAATATTTTAAGCAAAAGCTTATATAACCTTCATATGCTTTAACCAGTGGAGGTGGCACACGGCAAACCTCACTCCAAAACTGTTAACAACCTAGTGGTTATTTTGAGGTCTGTGTAGCGTGTAAAGTCATTAAAAAATTGCGGAACGATAGAATAGTCCTAAAAACTCTCGAGCGAAACGAGCAAGAAGCCAGACACATTAGCAAAGTTCGGCGGGTTTCGTTTCAACCAATATGTTGCGTTTGCGGTTAACATTGCGCCTCTCACAACTTGTCTGCGTGCGTATCTGTTAAAAAATGGTTGAAATAATCCGGGGGGAGAATCGCCGATGTGGCCCCCCAGGGTTTCGCCATTATGGTTGAGCAACCTCAGGCTTGCGCATGCGATGAGATGCGCCTATTAACTAAAAGTGAAGCAGGGATTCTGTACGGAATGCTTTTTGGTGCTTCTTTTGGCGCTTTTCCAACGCTATAGGATTCTACGCTCAAACCTTTTTCTTGTTTTAATGCACTATTTGCATTTTATGTGGTAATTTGAGTCCCGTTCCGCTCAGCTTATTATGAATTAAAAAGCTGTTTTCGTTTCATTTCCAGATACGATCGCAAACGCTAATGTAGAACAGCCGAAACGTGACATTCTGTATTAAGTTGCTTTGCGTAATTGTAATTACCACTCCAGTAATGATGACTGCTTCAAAAATAATACATAACGGACTCTTATTAGGGATACGGACTCTTATTAGGGATACGGACTCCTATTGATTGGCACTCAAAATGGGGACCACCCTTTTATTCGGTCGCTCAGTACCCTAATTTGAAAGATAGCTTTCTGTCTTTCAAAAATCTGAATATGTGTAGTATTTAGTTCCGACTACAGTTTTTTCCGCTATCTAGAGTTGCAAACTGTACACATTTTGGCCCATGAGTTTTGGCAAAAACTTATTCCACAATTGCGTTTTGGTTTAGGCGAGGTTCCTCATGTCCCTACGATAAAACTTGAGCTAGGCGTAGTATGCTAAGGATTGAAACCAAATTCCAATATTTCAGAAAAATACGAAAACTGTTAGTACAAACCAAGCTGGTAAGTTTTGTTTCGATTGTATACGGTAATGTTATTTCGCTTTATTGAGTCGAATGAAAACCATGTTTCTAAACATCGACTAATTTAAAAAAACGCCAATAATTCTCTTACGATTGTTCAAAGGTATATTTTGACCAAAAGCTGCATTGGCTAGTTCATTGAATGAAACAATTTACAAATATTTGCATTTCATATTTAAAGCCCCGTTTATAAACACTACTATTTTCTACCCGATACCTATACCTCAGCATCATGGAATGGTTTCGCTCGGATCGCCATTGTGCCCAGTTCGATAACGGTTTGAAATCTCGCAGGAATTCGATAAGTGCTGTGCAACTTTTCAAAGCAGTGACGAGCTAGTTTATACGCACCCAGTACGTTGCTTTGCTTCGCCAAGGTATAAAGTGTTTTTCTGGAGAACAAACAAAACTAAGCATACCTTCCAAAATTATATTTGTATTTCTGTAGACAGTACTTTTCGGCTTTCAGCAATGAGAACTAGAGTATATAACTATCATCATTTTAACTATACTACTCGCAAACCGTCCTTTGTTGTGCATGGTGGATAACGTTTGGCTGTTGTACGGTTCGCACCGCGAGTTTAAACCTAACCCAATGCTTAAACCTAAGTTACGAAAAATTTAAAAATTTCAAAAAATTTTGAAACATATACTGCAGTGACCCGAGCATATAAGAGTGGGGGATTGATATTTATTTGGCCTCTCTAGAGGGAACCCCCTGTTATTCGGTTACGGACTGTTATCTATTTTTAACCGACGGTCTGCCACCCTTCGTTACTGATATATATCCGGTACCAACTGTCCGCTGAATTAAACGTTTATTTGTCTAGTATCAATAACTTGAGCGATAATTCAAAGTTATACTTAGGAATGTATTTCAAACTTAAGTATGCTTTAAAGTTTCGAAGTCAAATTATTTGGTGCTGGAGTCATTTATGCGCTACAATTAAAGATAATTGACATTTATGGACTCTAATTAGGGTCTAGGGACTCTATCAGCTTACGGACTCTTATTAGGGATACGGACTCATGTTGATTGGGACCCAAAATGACTTACACGATATTGAATCCTGATAAAACTTCGTTCTCAGCAACATTGAGTAAAAATCGCGATATGTTGAATAACGCGTCTGGTTGGTATGATGTGAACGGATCATCCTGAAAGTACTTAACTGCTCCAGTAAGTTAGTATACATTATTTACTTCAAATCTATGCGTGATACAATCGCTATGAACTAATTAATTAACGGAAGTTCTTGTATTATTAACAAGAGTGCCCGGTGCATACTTAAGAGAATGCACCAGAGTACATTCTGTGTAGGATAGAATGTACTTGGCAACGCTGTGCATTTTTCTTTCCTTTATCCCTATTTAAGTTTTTGCCATTGCTCATTTTTAGCTGTGTCCTGCAAAGCATTTAACTCCTAAATAAGAGGGGGTACGAAGCAAAACGTAACACGTGGCGGCGCTTTTTATACCATGCGTATTTAAGGAAGTTGTCCACTGTTGTTCAAAGGGTCATCATTGACTCTTGGTATTAAAGAGCACAAAATAAACCATTTAATAGCTTGTTTAAAACAAGGTATAAAAATTATACAAGTTATTAAACCGAGGAAGGTAGGTAATTTGATGTGGTTTATTATTGTGACACTTCATTGTAAAAAATGGGCAGTCAAATTGACTCTATCGGAAATAGGCTTTTCCTGACTACACAAACTGAGTCAAAATTCGACTCCGCCAGAGTCAAATTTGATTCATTGAATCGCTCAGTGAGTCGAATTTGACTCTGGCGGAGTCAAACTTGACTCAGTTTGTGTAGTCCAGAAAAGCGTATTTCCGAGAGTGGACTGGCTTGAATCATAGTCGAAATACGCCATAATGGCTACGGTACATCGACGTTAAATTTGCGCCGTTTTATAACGCTGCGCTATTTAGAGTAATATTGTTAGTTTTAGGATCACTCAATTTAGGTTGGTTTTTAGTGTTAATACCGTATAGCGATGAATAGCGTTGTACGCATAATATATTTCAGCGAGCAGTTGAAATCGATGAAACTGTGCCACATGATCGGCTTCTTTATCAGGTTGTTCTGAAATATAACAATGATTTAAAAAAATACAATATAAAAACAATCTGATTACAGATGATTTGTAAAATTAACAAATTCAACATTTTTATTCGTAGATGCCGGTGTCAAAGACAGTGGCCTAAACATTTTGACCCACATTGATTATTGGAATACAATTGCTCATCACATGGTACAGTCAAGAAACTGATGGACTAAAGAATCGGCAATACTGACCAATCGGCTAAGCTTATATTTGGTGCATACTTTTGTACAGGAATATTGTTAAACATAAGACGGAAACCAATATGGCTGCCGTAAAAAATACTGAGAGTAGTATTGTGATATTACTGGGCAAATTTTATAATAAGGATTTAAGCAGGGTTGGAACCTGCCCGGGCCAAGGTCCGCGGAACCTAGCCGGGCACTGGCCCAAATGTTGGGCCCGCGGTCATAAGCGGACCGAGCACGGGATTCGGACCAAACTTTCCTGTGCAGGGGAAAAACGAGTCCCGTTGCTTGTAGTACCAAACTCACGGTATACAGCGCCATTGTATCGAAAAATTTGCATGGCTGCGTCGCTTAGTAGTTATAGGAGCGGGCTGGTAAGCTGTACTTAATTGGTTCAAGCCCCACGCATCCGCAACAATATTTGCGTTAAGAGCTCTTTATGGTACTGATTAATTTAAAATCACTTAGCGGAGAATCCATTGCTAAAATGTGAGACGCTTTCCAGCTCAAACGGTTTCATGGAGTATTCATATACGTAGCTTGTAGTACCAAACGTACGGTATATAGAGCCAACGGTTTGCATGCCTGCATACCTCGCGGTTGGAGCAGCGGAACGGTAGTCTGTACGCTGAGGGATTGTGCCCCACCACAACCGCAGCAAAATTTTCGTCAAGGCCTCTATATGATACTGCTTAACTTAGAATTAATTACAACTAAATCTATTTGTGGTTTTTGCATGGTAATGATACCGTAATTGTTATATCGGCACAGAAACTTATTTTAGAAATAAAGTTTTAAGTAAAATATACATTGTTTCCATGGTTTCCCGACCACTATTCAACCAATGTAAAATAACACCGTTTCGTCCAGTAAAACAAAGTGAACACCGTTGACAAAGTAAACAAGTCAAATTTCACGCAACAGTGGAAATCAAAATTATTGAAAAGCCAATTTTGTTAATATTTTCAAGTTTCTGTATCCCAATCTCCGAATATGATGCAAACTACAACCGTTATCGAAAAGTGGGTAATGAACAACTAGGGTTCGAAAACCATACGCATTCAACTGAAAGTATTTTTAAAAATCTACCTAGGTATCGTTCATTAAATTCACGATGTTGATCTGCATACACCGCTTTAAACGCATAAGGCTGTGATTCACAGCATAAGCCATAAAAGCATTATTGGTCACAACCTTGTGTTTGTAATTGTTGTGGAAGGGTTTTTAGAAAGTTTTTAGCTATCAACATAAGCCACCACCTTCTAAATTTTTTGCGAACATAACGAAACCTTTTCCAAAATACTAAGCCGCCCGTTTGAAATCTTTACAGCACTTAAACCAATCGTTTCCAAAATCGCGGCTACGTCTTTGGTAAATTATATATAAACGTTTCAACCTGTAACACGATCCAAATATTGCAGCGATAACATCCAATAGTAATAGCCTGCGTGATTGAAACGGCGTTCGTTGACTGCGTTTGAAGTCAATTGTTTAAGAACGAATAACGCTTCTTCTGCTCGTCCGGCTTTATGAAATGCTGTAAAAAAACAAAACAAGTTGATGAACTCTATAAAGCCACCAGTTATAAGGTACTGATACTTATGGCAAATATATAACATTACAATAAAATCGGCCAATGTTACTTTAAGGGGCGTAACAGTAGATTAAGCGTATTCCTAACCTTAAGCCTAAGCCTAAGCGTTGCAAAAGTGTGTTATTAAGCCTAAGCCTAAGCCTAAGTTTAAGCCTAAGTAAAAATGGTATCTACAATCTAAACCTACTCTTTTATAGACCCACCAGAAACCTGAACGCCCCTTAAAGTAATATGGACCATAAAATTAATGACAATTCACCATAAGCTGCCGCATACGATACTTACTTCAAACTGCAAGCTTTTCGTTGAGAATACCGATTCTTAACCCAAGTATTTACGGATGTATTTAAATGACTTATCTTGAGCGCAACAATGTTTGCCATTTCAAAACATTGCTGGCAACACATGTGCTTTTCGGTACATAGGTTGAACATCATATAGCTTGTGTTACCGCTAATTTGTGGGCAAAGCTGACATCCTGCTACTACCTTTCTGTGCATCTTCAAAACGATCGTTTTCTGCCATCCAATTGGCGTACGGCATATAAACTTGTTCGCGATACTCGGGTTGTTGCTCAACTATTGCAAACGCCTATTAAAAACAACAGAGAAATCTGTTTTGTTATTTTCCTACAAGTTTTGAATTGTGTTTTAGGCCATTCCATTCGCTTAACCTTTTATATGGTTTGAATTTTAAAATATTTGCATGTTTCAACTGTTGAACATATGAAAGTGGACAGGAAAATGATTACCATTTATTAGAACCGTATACAATGACATATCATGAATATAAAACAAATACCTAAGCGGGATTTTCAGTTTTTCAACTAATGTAAATATTTGCATGCCTCAATTATGTTGTCGGATAGATTTGTGGTGGTTATTGCACAACACTACTCCAAGTCCCGAAACTTGTGGCAGTGATCCGGCGACGGATTGCAGCCGGTTAGACGTTGCCGGTCTGCTTAACGAAAAGCAGTGTAAAATAGTCCAGTGATGCGGAAAAGGATTTTCAATGCAAGGGCACTCCACACTGCAAAGCAAAGTTCCTGTAATGAATACAGCTAATCTGACTACGCAACATTTCATCGTACTACCACAAGTTTGGGATCGCAAATGATAGGTGGTATACCTAGGTTTAGCTACCGAGTTCCAACCTTGTAGACACCAGAAAATAACATAAATCTGAAGAACTTTCTCAATAATTGGAAAAGTATTTCGTACGGCCTTGTTATATAACCCTGCCGAAGAACGCAATTAGTACTCCCCAAAAATCTCGTTGTGATATGACCGGCGTTACAATAAAATTCCTCGGCCATCCTAAACAAGTCCGAGGTCTTCCCAATGAAATGTTTCACAGCGTGTATACCTTCGTGGTCCGCGAAAAAATGTTTGTTTGCTTGTTATCAATTGAAACATATCGTCGGTTTTCGGTTAGTGGGAGGCTCTTTTGGTGGCAGGTCCGGGACCCGGGTCCCGTTTAATTTGGCGCTGGGTGTTATAAATATTTTACACAACAATATTTCACCAAACGCGTTATTACCTCGCTCCATCGGCCCGTTTTGACGTACATTGTAACAAGTGATAAATAATCGCCGTATTTTTTGTACAATTCCGCAGCTAACGGATACTCCGTAAATCGTACAAGTATATCAGCGCAATTACGAAACAGATCATGGTTGTCTGGTGTTGCGTCAACTTTTCGACCAAGCTGAATTATCCTAGAGAATATAAATTTTAAATCCTTCAATTTCAAAGATAACAGCCGCAATGATTATATTATATACCTATTAACATTTGTTTGTAGCACCGAAAAACGAGAAGTCGTTTTATTATTGACTCTTTCTCCTCACATGGATATTTTCTATTTACGAGACCTGATTGCAGGCTGGCACGCAAACACAGGACTCTTGGACGGAATGCTCTTGTAATCGGTGCCTTTGTATACCAGCTCGAAACTCGATTCCGCTGGCTCAACGTCTTGAAGAGATTTTGTGCTACCTATTATACTCAAATGATTATTAAACAATGCGCATTGCCAATTTTGCGTGAGTTTATCACAGTACATTACCTAAAGGGTTAATGTTTGCTACGTGTTCATGGCTACATAACTTGTAACCACCATCGATTACCATGGAGCTAGCTGTTTATCATGACTCGGAAGTGAAAAATTAAGCAAACAGAATCGCTAAGAGAAATTAGTAGGTATTTTAAAACGAGGACGAGGGGCTCATAGGTCAACCCGCACCCCTTAAGACAAGCATTTGGAGACATTCTTCCCTGTTACTATGTAGGTTATATTTTCATTTGGCTTGGAACAATATGTTCGCAAGTTTTCTGAATGATATCTTAAGACAAATTGCAACGAAACCACAAAGAAATGTGTTATTATGCTATATTAACTACAATGATTTCATACAGGCAAGATCGTTTTAAGTTACTGATCATTATCACCCATCGGCAAACAACCTAGTTTTACCGGTGATAGTTGTAATGTGCTATATTATATCTGGTGTTACATTTTTTTGCTCTATGGTATGGAATTTTGCGCGAGTACACAGCGGGCAAAGATAAAATTTCCGCGGGCACAACACAGCGGTAAAAAATCTTTAAGAACTTAACCATTTGATTGAACGTAACTTCTCTTTCCTAAACCCTGGCTTGTTTACGCCCCTAATAGACGTGTAAACGGGGGGCTCGTATAGCCAACCTTGCTATGAGGCGGGCTAAAATTTTTTAGGTGGGGCATAAAAGGATTTTCGATGACCTACAAAAAAGGTTGAAAACTTTCTGAGGGATTCAGGGGGTACGAAGGCCCCCTTGGTCACCCTCTCTGGCTAGGGACCCGGTAGACGCTAACAGCTTATAACTCACATATCTACCCAGCCGTGTTTCTCCATAATTCGTAGAGCTCGATCGTAGTCCCCAGCGGAGATATACATTTCAGCGGCCTGTTTTGGATCGTTTGTGTTCGCCGCCCAATCAGCTCGCTTTCGGATGAGTTGTTTGTGCGTAATTGAACTGGTATCCCCGGCTATTTCCTGGAAAATGTATAAAAAATATCCGTTTACGTATTATGTACAAGATTTTTGCATACTGCCGCTCTAACCTTTTTGACAACAGCTGTATTTTATAAAGTGTAAAACTTCTAATAAATGGTGCTTGCCTGGGTTACAACTAAACAGTAACATGTACATCTTGAAAAAGCTGCAACAAATGTATATTTGAAGCGAAGTAAAACCTGAGTTAGCTTTTTAGGCTTAAAGCTCGTTAAAAGTAGCTGGAGTTATAAACATATAAGCAATAAAAGAATTGTATTACATACCTAACGTGCACTATTTAACCCCTTCTCACATTGACTTGCCTATAGGCAACTCAGAGCATTGTAGATACGGTAAATAATATATATCGCACCGTATTTAACAATTGCAACACGTATACATAGTACTAAATCACCACAAGACGTGAGAGTTCTTCGGGCTCGAGCGTCGAGCTCCTATAGCTGAGTGGTGATGGTATACGCCTCCCACTCCAGTCACTGGAGTTCGAATCCTAGCATAAAAGTAGGTCTCAAGGGAAATACAAAATATTCATGTGAGAAGGGGTTAACATTTCGATCAGTGTTAACCTGGGCTTTGTCAAACATTCGTAAATCGGTGAACATTTGTAACGCTTTTTGTTCTTCGCGAGCAGCTTTAAAAAGTTGAGCTGCATCATCTAAACGGTATTGATATGCCATTATTTCGCCCAAAAATCCTTCCTTGTTTGTTTCACCACGTTTCTTTCTATCCTGTAATAATTAAAACAAAAAGAGATGTAGTGTATTTTTTGTTTTTGGCAATTATATTACCGTTGCACACAATTGTGAAATATAAAGCTCATCATGATTATTCAATGTACACTGTAAATTTCGATAATTTGATTAATGAACTCAGAGAGAATTAGATATTTGTGGTTATTTCTGAATTAATAACAGTAAACATTAACTCAGTCTAAGCAAATTTAATTCTGAGTTAGTTGATTAATTATATGAGAATGAGTTCAATCTATTCAGAATTCTGAGTTCTGAAAGACCCAATTCAGAGCTCAGACCTTTGAGTGGATTCAACTCATTCTGAGCTAAAATCAACCCACTGAAATTTACAGTGTACAGGCCGGCACAGCGTGCCTGTAACTAAACTGTTTAGGTTCGGTCAAAATGTACGTCTTACCATAAATCATTACACAAACAATCCATCCGTTTGTGTTCAATTATAAGCTAAAAATCAAGGAATTAATTAGCGCTTCTTATTACACAAGAATTCAAAACAATACGTATTAATCGCGACGCTAGTATTTGAATGCATAAAGTACATATATTTACTTCAAACTGGTTGATGAGCTCCAAAAATTTCAAATCACGTATACGTATAAAAGCTCGTTTTGCAATTTCGAAATTGAGTCCTTCTAATGCTTCCAAGCCGAGCAATCTCCAGTCAGACTCCGGAGCTCCCATACATGCTAATTCGTACGCGTTGCTAAATAAAACAAAATTAAACAAAACATAGATAACAAGTTTGTTATAATACACACTGGCGGATGCGAGTAGCCCCCGAAACGTGGCCCTTCAACCTATAAGATTTAGTATTAAAATTATATTTGCTTCTCGCTACGTATACTCGTGAGTTGTTCACTATTATGTATGGCGTAGCCTAACTCTAGAAATTTATGGATTGGCCACGGAAAAGCTTAATCTAACTCGAAATATATTAGCTTATATTCATTCAGCAGTATTAAAATAACTTTCTAGATTAACTAAACGAACTGGTAGATTACGCTTAAACTCATTTGAAATAAGTTTAATAATTTAGAGATTACTTGAAGCTGCAATTTGTTTTTCCACAGTGTTAAAACTTACCAGTATTCAATAAACGTACCTGTAATCTGCGTGTTCCAAAAACTGATAGAGTTGGCTGGATAGCGGTACATCGATTGCTGTCATCGAATACATATGAAGACAAAATACCTTCGATCCTGTAAATCCGACAACAAACCCCTGAAACATGTGTCAGAAATGATTAAAAACTAATGTAATTTCAAATAATTTGTGCCGGTAGGTTTACACTTAGATTTTAATAAGTAGTTTACTTATGGAACAGGGCTTTACTGACATAATGATAAAAATTCATATTCTGCACCACGAGAGCAGACCCGTAGCCAAGGGGGAGCCGGGGGGGGCTCAACCGCTGGAAAAAATACCCCCTAGAAAATTTTCAACGTTGCTTTTAAGTCATTGAAAAGCCTTGTACTTCGCTCCTCAAATTTTTTTATAACCTGCCTATCAAGCTGAGCTGGTTACGAATTTGCAGAAGAGTTTCTGTTATGTGATTTTTTGGGTGTTGTACACTTTTCCTAATCAGAGTTAAAGTTTTGGCTTAAGTGAACACTTATAGGCAAAGTTATACGTTTACGCTTAGACAAGTTATCTCCAGAACTTAAACCTAAGCCAAATTTTGAGCCTGTCTGGGAAGAGGAAAATCTACAAGAGCCGATGCTGCGCCAGCTGCAACTGGTAAAACATAGTATACAGGCTGCTTTTATATCGAAACCTTTACTTCTAGTGGTTGCTTGTACAAAGGAAAGTTTAAAACTTTGACGCTCAGATGGCCACTTCCAGAAAAACATAACAGATCCGAGAACAGCGTGTTCCACGCCACGCTGTTTGCATCTGGCTCCTAAAATGTTATATATTACCTGTAGTCCGTAAAAGTTATTGCTACTTGTTCACATGCCTATTTTTGCAACAACATCGTTCAGACTGTTAAAATTCAAAGGCGATCGCTGAATTTTCGTCATTGCACTTAAAGTAAACGAAACACTGTTTGGACCCATATCGCAACAAGCAGCGGAAGCGCAGTGCTGGTTTCTGATTGCCGCTGCCACAAAGAAATGCATACCATAAAGAGGAAAAAATTGTATTAAAAATGGGACCAATGTAAAGAACAGGGGCGGAACAGTTTTATAAGCTTTGCTACCTTCTTCACCAGATCGTTACAGTGGATTTTAACTGAAACAAACAATTTCTTGTTAATTTTTATAATTTATAATTAAAAATTTAGGGCCAATGTAAAGAACAGGGGCGGAACAGTATTGTAAGCACATTTCTAAGCCTTAGGATAAGCCTAAGCCTAAGCCTAAGCGTAAGAATGAGCATATTCCTAAGCCTAAGCTAAGCTAAGCAAAAAATTAGTGGAAAGCTTAAGCTTATTCTATTCTAGTCCCACAAAAAACGTTCCAGTCCTGATTTTTACATGGGCCAAAAATGGTAAGGTCCGTACTGTACCAATTTCTAAGATTGCATTCAGCTTCTCGCTCGCTTTGTTCATCAGGCCCCGTGTTTGCCAACCATTTTTAAACCAGATACTATTACCCTGGTTCAGACATTTAAATTCAGTTTGAATTCAGGCAGCCGTGTTCGCTATTTCGAATAACAGTATGATTTTCTGACGATGCAGTTGCCAACTGGACCAGATGCTCAGAACACGACATATGCACTTCAGCAGATGAAAAATCGCTTTTACCTGATAAAACAAATCTTTAGTTGTCAAATCGTAAACCCAACATGTATTATGTTCATCAACGACCGCCAGTTTATCGCGTAAAAGACTTAAATCTAAACATCGTACAGCGCTTCTGATTCGCATCAGTTCTACTTGAAACGGATTATCGATGAATATTTTGAGGATCTATAATTTTAAAAATTTATACTTGTGAAATATTTCGATTTTAACAGAATATATCGACAGCAAACAGGGTATAACCAGATTTTAACAGAATATATCGACAGCAAACAGGGTATAACCAGAGGTCTGCCTCCGGCTCTGGCAGAAAATCAGCTTCCGGCTGCTAAGGCTGCGGTAAAATTTTTGCTGGAGGATCCGGCAACTACAGTAGTAAAATTTTGCACAATTTTGCAAAATTTATCTGTTTAGCGTGTTTCATTTGACTTCTGTCACAATTTTCAGGAAAGAATTTCCGAAATTTCGCAGAAAATTATCGTAAAACCAAACAGCTTAACAACATATTGCAGATATTTACTAACAGTAACTAATTAAGCATCATTTGTACTATCTAATTTCGCCTCATCTCCGGTTCCGGCAAATTTCGTTGACCTCCAGCTCCGGTATTTTTCACCTCCGATTGCACCTCGACAGCTAGTGACTAGTATTGAGCACGTCTAAAAATACCGGTCGTGCAATATCCTGTTCCGTTTATCATTAAATGTCCAACTTTGTGGCAGACGTAGAGAAATTACATTGCAGAGAAGGCTTATCCAAAAACGAATGAATCCATTGGTTTTAAATTTGACGTTTTAACTTTGAACGCAAAATGGTTTGAAATGCAAAACGTTTTGAAATATTTCCTAATAAGGTATTCAAATCAGTGATAACATCAAGGAGTAATTTTGCACTGAGGTACACTGGGGTGTTAGGTGCCATGCTTGCACCTTTGTTCGAACGAATTGTACTTGAGATGTTGCTAATTTTAAAATTGTGTTTATTGTTACGAAAGAGATAAGATGCAACTTCTGCGATTAAATTAAAATGCAAGAAAATAAATTTTATTCAGGATAAACTGAATGAACACATGCACACTACATATTTTCACGTCACCGTACACCTAAGAGATTTTGTGGTTAACAGTAGAATACTGATTATTCTGTTGAGTGGAAATTCACCATAGCTTATAGTTTAGTTTATGCTTATGGTAGGTAACGACCAGACGCGTAGCCAGAATTTTCAGTTGAGAGGTCCCCACGCAACCAGGATATATACAGTACAGGGTGGGTTGTGAATATTTCGTGTGCTAGCGAGCGAAAAGCTTGTCACAACAATTGTAGCATTGCTGAACAAAAATAAGCTTTGTGTGAAGTGGGAAAGGTGAATCGATTGCTTGATCAACCAGATTCATCATCACTGTATGCGGAAAATTACGAAGAATAAATAGCGAGCGAAGCGAGCTAGAAACTTTATGTAATTTTAGTATTAATCCCATTATGCAACAGCCGCAAAACGCTACTTTAATTTTTCATGCACTGCAAAAAATGGTGAGCAAAATTGACTATCTCCGAAATAGGGTTTTCCGTACTACACAAACCGAGTCCATATTCGACTCAGTCAGAGTCAAATTCGACTAACTGAGTCGCTGGGGGAGTCGAATTTCACTCTGGTGGAGTCGAATTTAACTCAGCTTGTGTAGTCCGGAAAAGCCTATTTCGGAGAGAGTAAATTTGGCCCACCATTTTTAGCTGTGTGGATTGGGGGCTAGACTATTCAGCTCCCCCTTGGCAACGCGCCTGTTAACGAACACATACTTGTCCACTCTTGAGTCCGACCAATAGTGATTCTTGACCAGGTGGTCCACCAATCACTTTAATGTAGCGAATCAGTGCTTCCATTGTCCACTCACGTACTCTCAGCCCTCGAAAATCGAAGCATTGTAGTCTACGTTCCTGAAATAATAAAATAGTTTATGCATCGTCTGTAATATAATGAGGCGTAGTGGAAAATTAAAATTCAATTCTAAAGCACTAAAAATTAATACTCAGTTCGTTTGAATGTTTCTAAGCATGAAGCTGAGTTTCTCATTAGCTTTTATCTCTCAGTAAAGTTCAAAGTACAATGACAGTGCGAGCGATTTTGAGTTCCAATTGTGTGGAATAAAGGTTGTTTGAATTATGAATTAAAGTAACACTTGATTTTATAATATACAAAATTAATCATCGATTTTAGCACTAGGGTTTGGAAACTCATGTATGTGTCGTAGGCCAATATGCTATTCAGGCCAATTACCAATTTAGTTTAGACCAATCTGCTGTTCTGAGCAAATCGAAGATTTAGCCAGGCCAAATAGCGATTGAAAAATGTAGCACAACAACAGTGATGAAAAACCAACGCTGATTGGTTAACGCTCTTGCGTCTGTCCAATAATAAAATCTGATTGATCGTACATTTAATAGCAGTTTAGCCTATGCAAAACTGCTATTACGCAAAATAGCAGATTGGCCTAAGCCAATTTTTAATTGACCTAAATAGCAGATTGGGCTGAGACATATGCAAAAAGGTGATTCAAATGAATGTTTAAAAGTGATTTATACGTTATCCACAAGTGATTATGATCATGATATATCTGATTTTTCACCATTTCTATAAACGGAGACGGAAACGAACACCTACTCGGTTACAACTTGCTTACTGTCTCATAAAGCGGTTCACCTGGCATAAAATTATGTTGTGAGCACAAACAACCAGCAGACTGCAGTCAAGATTTTCCATTATTCGTTCGCGAGCTTTATAGTTCATCTCTTGATTTGTGTCGTTGGTGATTAGATCGTAAATTATAATTTGATTGGATAGTTGAATCTAAATTGTTCTTTGTTAATTTATACTATTGTATAAGAGTGAAAAAATCTTGAGCCCCAATCAATAGGAGTCCGTATTCCTAATAAGAGTCCGTAAAAGCCTATAGAGACCCTAAACCCTAAAGAATTGTCCCTAACTGTAGGGCATAAACGACTCGAGTATCAAGTAAAGTTGAGTTCGAAACTTTTGGAAAGTACACTCTTAAACGTATAAGTTGTATTATCGCTCAAGCTTTTAGGAAACAACAAATAAACGTTTAATTCAACTGGTAGTTGAAATACCGGATATGTTTCAGTAACAAAGAACGGCAGAGTGCGGGTTAGAAATAAATAACAGTCTGTAACCGAACAACAAGGGTGAACCTGACCAGGTCAAATAAATATCAGTCCACACCCCTTTTATTCGGGTCACGACTGTACATATCTTCATACAACTAAACGCTAAAACGCGAAATATTGAATCTACGAAATTTCTTATAGCACAACTCCAAAGCAATGTTAATCTAAGCATAAATCTTATTGCAAATCACATACCGCTAATTTGTTCTTGTATATTGCAACCTTCTTCACCAGATCGTTACAGTGAATTTTAACTGAAACAGACAATTTCTTGTTAATTTTTATAATTTATAATTAAAAATTAAGGGCCAATGTGAAGAACATGGGCAGAACAGTATTGTAAGCACATTCCTAAGCCATAGGATAAGCCTAAGCCTAAACCTAAGCGTAGGAATGAGTCCTAAGCCTAAGCCGAAGCCAAGCAAAACAATTAAGTCTAAAGCTTTAAGATTACTCTATTCTAGTCCCACAGAAAAACGTTCCGCCTCTGATCTTTACATGGGCAAAATTGCTAACCTTCAGAACAGAATTATACTTATCAATAGATATATTATTGTTCGGCGCCGGTCTGAACCGTGACCGTACGCCATTCTGTGCAACAATTTGTGTGCGATGTCGCAAAGTGAGGGACTATTAAGGACGGTGTTGCACAAGAATTATAATGCCACCTTAACTCTAAAACATTTTGAAATAAGTAATGTATTCAATTTTCTGCGCATCCTACAAAAAAGCAACAACGAATAAAAATGATCCCTGTTTCAATCCAGCCAAAGGTTGAAGCAGGAAGGACTTAAAGCTGCCTACTATATAAATGTGCTAAATATAACGCCCTTTCCCTTGAAAGATAACGACATTGAGTGGTTGTCATTCAATGCCTTGCAGATGCCTAATGTGCACACTATGAAATTGAACGAAATGAACAGCTCTCATCTCATTGTTGTTTCTGCTTGTTAAGTTTTAAGTCTTTGCGCTTATAATTATGTAAACAATACCATCGTTCTTTTAAGCATAATTGTGCTAAAATTCGTATCGACATCGGTAACTGCATATATGTTTGGCATTGACAAAATTTAAAATTAAGAATCGGTATCGGCATTTCAAACGTTTAGAGTCCACACATTACTATTTTTTGGTTCAGTGTCAGACACTGTACACAATGGCGGATCCATGGGGGGTCACCCCGGTCGTGGCCCCCCCAATAGCATCTCGACAAAAATTATGTAGAAATTTTATGGCAATAGTTCGTGGTTTGTGTGTGGGTAAAAAAATTAGTTTATTACCTGTGAAATTTTGCCCCCGATTTTGAAATCCTGGATCCGCCACTGACTGTACACTAACAAAGTCCATATATCTACAAGAAAAATAGCTATTACTTCACACGCTCCGTATTCAGAGATGTAAAATTATCTCAAAATCATTAATGTGGACCGTGGCACCAGCTCAGTGGTGTGGAATGAATCAACCTCGAATAAAAACCGGAAATTTCTTGATTTGTCGTTGCAAAATCGCCTGAATTGGGAATTTGGGGGACAGGCTACAATAGGAATGCCCCTGTTTTACCCTATGATATTGAAATATGTAATAGTTTCAATCGCAAAAATTAAATATTTGAAGCGGATGTGGTTTTGGCAACACATGTCCTATTTGCAATCAGTCATTTCAGGAGCGCCACCCTTATCAGTTCAGCGAAGTAGCCGCTCCACACCAAAATCTTGGCTATGCCAATGTACGTGTTTGTTTTGAATTTTCACGTTCGACAACGGGAAGTAATCTATTTTTACAGAGGATAATTTTAGAACAGTTCTGTGTAAAAACTGACACGAGTCTCTTTTTAGCGGGTGTGATTTTTTCACACAAGTAAAAATCGGACCCTCATGGCAATATGCCCGGGGGTTTTTTTGGGCGGTGTCATTTTTACATGTGACACCGGCAAACTAGGTTACATATTATAACACCATTAAAATCTTAAAGCATCAAATTAATGCACTGATAGGCTCGTTTACAACGTTGAAACTAAAGAGTGCTGCCAGAATATTGTAAGGGTTGTATATATATACAAGTGGGGCTGCTGAGTAAAACGTTTACTAAAGTGGAAGTATGACAGTGTCAAGCAAATACTTTAATTTTATGTCTTTCCATATTAAAAATTGCTTATGAACCTAGTGGGGGTGGTACTAAAGTTTCTTGCACGTAATTCTGACTGTGAATATTGAATTTGTAGTCCCTTGAAAATTAACTTGAGTAAATATTCTATGCGAGTAAAAGTACAATAATGCACCGGCATTCAATTTGAACGACTGTAATTACAAAAGTTGCTTAAGTTCTTACTGTTGTAACGTTGCTCATCGCTTGAACGTACTTTTGTTGTCTGTCGGCAAATGCTGAATAACAACTTGGGTCATATTTTCGCGGTATACATATTTGTCCTTGTGCAATCCATGAACAGTGTTAAATATCAGTTGATAATATGCAAGTGTGCCATCGTCACATCCAATTACCTGTTGTTATATTTTAATGACAATGAACTGAGCGACAATAATTGTGTACGATTTTTTAAAACCAATGTTGAACACAAATGTTTCTGAATTTGATAAGTCAAAATTGTTTATTTATTCCATTTTGATTGTGCCTGTCCACTGAGAAACAGGCTTTATTTTTAGGCTTAGGCTTGGATTATCAGTCCAATTGACTTATATTCTAACTGCCTGCATTTCCGTACAAATCAATACTAGAGAGAGTGGAAAAAGTTGCGATCAGGTTTTAAAGGAGAAGCCGAACACCGTTTTAGTGCTAAATCTCAATGCGAAATCATGGTTTTAAGTGTCTCCTTTGATCCGCCAGTGTACAAGCCTTAACGCAACCATTAAATCATCATAATTTAAATTAGTAAATATTTCACACAAATATCTCCAAAATGTTGTTTCGCATACATGTATAGACGTAACCACATTGAGTCGAGAAGTCCGACAGCCCACACTTTGAGCAAGGGGTCCAAAAACTAATTGGTCGCCCAGTTTTTGGGTCGACAATAAAAGTAATCACAGAATGCTGATGGAAAACAAACGTAGTATGTTTAATAGGCATTTTACATATCTTTAAGAATATTCGCAAGCTTAGAATGTTCCCAATTTATGAACAGCTATATCTGAAATCAGTGGTTAGTTGAAAAAATACAATAAAATAGGGGTAGCTCAGGATAAATTATGGTCAGGACTCGGACTCACCTCTCACTTTTCAATTTGTGGCTGCGTCCCTGCATACAGTTAACACGCCTAAAAACTTACAACCGCTTGAGCATTAGGTTTTGTCTTGCATGCCCAAATCCAACTTTGTTGCGTACAAACGGTATTTAGTTTAATTCCGCCCTTTGTAAATAAGTTAAGTTGTCGGTTTGAACCGCCAACAGTCATATATTCACCAACAGTAAAATAATCTAAACAACACGGATCGTAATCCATTGCGATATCTTTGTCAATCTGAAAAAAGTATTATTAGCAACCAACCCTTCAAAGGGTCAGGCACGCGGAATACCCTACTAATTTACATTTAGCTGAATAATAACAGCACAATTTTCCCTGTCATTCATTCGTTTGAACAGAAGTCAAACTACACCCATCTCAGAAGCAACATTAGTTGCGATGGTACGTGTGATCTGACACTTGCAAGAGTTAAAGAATACTTCTTTACTTAATACTATTTCAAAAACCACTATGACTGTCGCAATCAAACACCACTCAACATTTTACTGCAAGAAAAGCTTCATGTAACAAATTTTTTACCGAAAATCATTTCATGATAGCTGACTTTTATTCTAATATGCACAAAAATGTTGCTATCAAGAACATGTTTGCGGTCGGCGATGACGGCTGTATCGGCCGCGCCGGATGGTTTACTACGGCCTGCAAGTTTTTTTACATTATCTGCTTTCAAGAAAAGTTTAGGCGCGTAAAGAATCACATATTTTTTACCCACCCTTTGAAATTCTTTGCCCGCATGTATACCTGCGTCAAAATTTTCTTATCCGTCCCGCTTTTACCCGCGTGTAGCGTGGAGCTCTGACTCCACCTTTGATCTATACCGCGATTCTCTACTACAATCTCAAATGTGTTTTTTTAATCTTTAAAGTCTACTTTTTCACACTTAAAATATTGAGCCTGCGGTGCGATTTCAATGTCAACTGCAATGCAAATTTAATGGTGGATCTACAAGATCTCTTACAGAATAATAGTTTGGTTGGCTTCTAGCATACTACGTTCGCCAGGTCCAGGTTTATTTGACATTATTTTTTCATATTCCAAAACCGACACGAAAAACTATAATTTTGTGTTAAGATTTAATGTGTAAATACGAATAGTGGACATAACTTCTTGCTTGCTTTGCTAATGAGATGTAATTCAGTGCTTTCTATTTAGAATCTTGGTTCTCTTGATTTTATTTTCGCAATACAACTCGCTAAAGCAGATCAAGGGACAACCGGGGATTGTGTCCCCACCGGTCGACGCAAAACAAAAATTTTGTATTAAGATTTAGCACTGCATTTCGCTCGCGAGGATTTTCTCTGTGCTCAAAACAAATTATAACAAGCGCAGTTTAATTTTCAGAAAGTCCTATTTTGATCGGGTTTGACCCATTTTAATTACATTTTAACATAATTAGGAAAACTAAAACTAGTTTGCTGGGTAAGGGGAGCATTGGATACCCCAGCAGCGGCTTCGGCGGCAAAGTGTATATTAAGTGAATGGTTGTTTACCTGCTTTCCATCGACCCGGTAAAAACTCAGCGTTTGATACCAGTCTGCCACAGCAATGGTGTTTGTTGTGTCATCACTAAAATTAAAAATTAATCAAACTATATTCATTAGCGGATCAGTGGCTCTCCTACATCCAAATGCTTGGTTCATGCTTAGGCTTAAGCAAAGGTTTAAGCGTTGGAATTCGGTTAAAATTCCGGCAAAGATTTACTGTATTCGCTGACCCTAATCCGAATCTGATTTTTCGGTTATGAATTTCAAGATGATTGTACTTAGATTTTGCTTGTTTAGTTCTGTTTCGTATCATTTGGAGTTATTTGTCTGATTACAATCCATAAATAGAGTCAAACATACACAAATAGTCTGTAAACGTCAGATATACTAATTAGATAGCGTAAATGTTTCCTGGACCAATTTAAATTCAGTAGAGAATTTGATTTATTACCTTAAAGCACGTTGCTTATATTCATAGCAGCATACTAAAGTCTTACAATTATATTAATAAAAGGGATCAACCTTAAACTGCAGAAAACGTCTGGCATAAAAGTTAACAGTGCGTGGCCCGAGTAACTGGAGCTGGATAGACAAACAATTAACTGTCTGAAACCGAATAGCGAGGGTGAGTACCCATTCAAGACGGGAAATGACCATCAGTCGCTCCGTTCTTATTGGTGTTACTACAGTATAAAAGCGTGAGTCTGTTCGTCCAAAATTCGTTAATAAGTGTCTATTGATCAGAATATGATTTGGTATTTGTAAAATACAAAAGTTACCCTGCATTGTGTCACATTTCATTTTTTTCATGAAAATTTTTTTTTAATATTGAACAAACTTTTCTGAGTTAAAGTACCTGCAGCTAAAGCTTAAGCCTAAGCCATAATCTAACCGTAAGCCAATAAGCATATATAAAGCTTTAGTCTCTAGATCCGTCTGCCTCCCTGTCTCTCTCCAGGCAGGCCCTTCTTCTTGAGATGCGCCATTAAATTTATCTATGCAATAAATATCGTTTGTTAGAAGGCTGTTTAAACAGTATTACTGACTGAACGTACGTACCCATTTACGTTGAATTTCACGGTCCATATAGGCTGGCCATGACCTCGATCAATTTTAGTCCGTTCATCTCCATTCTGAAAACAAAATATTGCACAAAGAAAATAAACCGTAATGTTTTTTTCTATAGAATTTATTGGCGATCGTTGATACTAATTTTATCACGTGGACTGGTTACACAGTAAAACTGCAACAGATCTGTTTTGAGACACGTTCAACTTTGTAGAAAGGCTTGTATCGAGTGGCAAGAATGGTTAGATCATATTGAAAAATTTTGCCTACCCCAAGAAAAGTTTTAGAACATTCTCATCATGCTTCTCTTAAAATTGTTTCGGCCGTCTTTCTTGACGAGCTGACTTTGAGACAGCGTTGAAGTACATCTTTTAACGTTCGAGTGACTCAGCTTAAAGACCTGAAAACGATAAGGGCAACTGGATATACCACGTAAGCTTAACCTTGTTTCGTATCATAATTGTTCCATTGTACAAGCCAAGAGCGAAAAACTGGCCGTCGCGTGACCAACTGCAAGAACAGATCCGAGAATTGATTTTATGTTTGTTAACCGATTTCTGATCCAAGCTCCACAGTCCTGAAGACAAAATAACACTTAGTGAGTCATTTTAATACTAAAACAGATTATGTTATGTTATGTTATGAGGACATAGCTAAGACTAAAAGTTGTTCAAGGACGATTTTTGATCAATTTTTTGAGTATTTGTGTTGTTGCCTCGATTATCCATTAGATATAACCAAGCTGTGTTTAGCAACTTTTCATCTCTGTTTAAAGGATAACACAATTTCATCGCTAAACAGAAATTTAAAGTTTAGCCAATTTTTACGCCGAAAGTACGACTTCCTTGTCATGCTAAACAACCTTAAAAAAGTACATTCGTGTGAATATGGCTAAAATATGGCTTGCGACGTTTTTGCAAACATTTACTAAGATACTTGGTAATTTAACTGAACTGCAACAATTTTGGGGGCAACGTATAGAACAGGGTCGTTATACAGTAGTATGAGCAAATTCTTAAAGCCTAAGTCAACACCTCGGCGTAAGAACGATCTTATACCTAAGCCTAAGTTTTAGTCTAAGCTCAAGCCTAAGCAAAAAATAGTCTAAAGCTTAAGCTTACTCTATTGCAGTACCACAGAAAAACGTTCCGCCATGATTTTTATATGGACCGCGTTGGGTGGTCCATTCGTTTGTTTCCTTCGTGTCAGTAGTGCCGCGGCTAGATAATTATATGCCCAATTTTGCTTGAGAGATGTACCACACCCTTAAGGTATTATTTAGAAGCGCCGCAGCTGTTCCAAAAAACATTAACACATATACGGGGACGCAAAAGCGAGCGAAAACACGCAGACAAAAACTGTGAAAAGCCACACAACTGTGAATACGCGGCACTCAACGCACAAAATTTTTGGAATTCACATGGCGAATCTGTGTTACTGTGTGACGCCTTGTTTCCCCATTCCTTTAAGGTTGTATGTACCAAAACTCCTATCAACTAACTGACCAAAGTCAGATATGGCCAATATTCTTACCAAAGTCAGATATGGCACAACTTAACAGCAAAGTTGACGATGGATTGAATTCAAGCGCTTGTAAAGAGTCATTGTGGCTAAAAACTGCTTGAACTTTAGAGAAGAAACATAAATTCTTTAATGTTTTTACATCATAAAACTGCATTACAAATTTTTTCGTTTCAATGAGCGACTGGTTACTGCAATGTTTTATTGCAGTTTAGTAATAAATCGTATCAGCTTATGAAACAAACAAAAAAAGACAAAATTTTGCAGCGGAAACATTGTAAATGATCAGTGCGTGACTATTCGGTTCCTTTTACCTGGAAATTTAAGCTAGAACAAGCAATATAGCTACAGTTTCAGCCAACTTTTACATCGAGATTACGCCACATAAATATATAAGGTTCCTCATATGGAATGAGAAAATGCTTACTTGTATTTTAATATTCCTTCATGTTGCGAGGTCCAAACAATCACACTTTTGTCTGCCGAACCAGATGCAAATCGTTCGCCATTGTGAGCATACGCAACGCAGTAGACCTTATCTTTATGTCCTAAAGTAAAGCTTTTATTGAACAATCCCACAATCCATCATTGAAAAAACGAGACACTTAATTCGCGATCGAATGTGCGATAATTCGCCTTCCGACAACTCTTCAACCGACAACAACTAGTAATCTGACGCTTGGTTGAACCCAACAACTTGTCGTTTTGGACATCTAACACACACTACCTAGGGAAGGGGGCTAAAATTTGTTCACGACGGCCATACAAGGATTTCCGATTTACGAACATACAAGTTGAAATTTTTCTTGGCCGAGCTTTGTCCAGATTCTGAGTACTTTAGCCGCGTCTGGCTACGGGCTAACCCGGCTTACCTGGCCAATAAATTATCGGTGAACGAGTTGTGATTCCTGCATTCGGGCTACGGATAGTATATGAAGACGACATATTGAAATCTACAAATCTCGTGTTAAAAGTTGGTCAACGACTTGTCGGCCCAAAAATTTCCGCGATAACATCCCCCGACGTATCCACGATAAGCTATTTTTGTTGCTATTCTGCGCGTGAAGTTTGTCATTTCTGCCTAATTTAGTTTAAAACTCACGGCCTCTTCAGAGGTTACCCCCCTGTTATTCGGTTTTACGGACTTTTATTTTTTATCAACCTGCCCTTAAGAATTACCTTTCAGAGAATGAATCATTTCACCGGTCGAGCTGTTATATACAACAACTCTATTTCCTGCAGCAGCGATAACTTCGTTTTCATCAGGCTTGAAAGCAATGTCATAAACGCTGAAAAAATTGCACGCAACGAAATAAAATTAACACGTTACACGTTAGGGCCTATGTAAAGCACAGGGACGGAACATTATTATAAGAACATTTATATCCTAAGCCTAAGCCTAAGCCTAAGCGTCAGAATGAGTTTATTCCTAAACCTAAGCCTAAGCCTAAAGCCTAAGCAAAGCAAAAAATAGTGTAAAAGATAAGCTTACGCTATTCTAGTCCCACAGAAGAACGTTCCGCCCCTATATTTCGGTTACACTGCATTTCAGAAATCGTGTCAAAAATTAAAAACATTTTTCATGTCTTGAAAAAAGCGTTTAGTGTTCAGTTAACAGGATTTTGCTATACATTAGCAATTAGTTTTAAAATTTTTTTGCACAATTTTTCAAAGGTGATGTTTTGACGCTCAGAGTTTGCGTAGCGTATCATTTTGGATGGGAATTTTTTATTCAAACGCTTTGGACCAATTGGACTAGCAAAATTGGTGTCATCACATTCCGGCATTCTAAATATTAATTTTAATTTTTATCCAATTGTTTTCAGAATTTAAAAAGCACGAAGTTGGCTTTTGAGAAAGAATATATTTGAAAAATCTTGTGCAGAATATTTATGCTAATAACAAGCTTTACCAGTCGCCTTGCTTTTCTTTATCCACAACTCCGACTTTATCCACCCAGGATAAGACTGCGCGCATTTTAGTTGTGTCCTGGTAGAATACAATAATATTCAGTAGGTACTACTTTTAAACTAGAACTTTAATATTGATTTTTAACAAAATGTATTTCGAATGATTCTACAATATTCTAATCCTGAAGGAAACATCTAATTAATAAATATTGTGCCAGATGAAATGCTTTGACCAAAATGTCAAATTCGATTTCGTTTTTGGACACAAATTTGAAAGCTATTAAAGTTAGCTTGACCCCAACTACAGATGAAAGAGAGGGTACAGCCACCTACAGAGCACTCCGAATCTGTTTTACTCAAAAAAATTTTCTACAATATTGAAAACACTTCATGTTACCCCGCTCCTTCTAAAACTGTTCTTGCTTCATTTCCTAAAAATTACTGGGTGCGGAGCTGAAAGCTGGTAAAAGTAAACGTTAATAATAATGGCCAATGTAAAGAACAGAGGCGGAACAGTATTATCAGCGTATTCCTAAGCCGAAGCCTAAGCCTAAGCCTAAGTCAAGCAAAAAATTAGTCTAAAGCTGAAGCTTACTCTATTGCAGTCCTACAGATAAACGTTCTGCCCCTGATCTTTACGTGGGCCAATAATAAAGCTCTCAAAGTCGGTAGACTGCCTTTGTAAGTCTAGCTTGTTTTCTGTCAAATGTTCAGCGCTGAGCTGTTAGAACAGACTAGAGACCGAAATGACTTTGTGCTTTAGACCAGTGCTATGAATCACCTTGGGCTCTTGTACACTTTTCTTCTGGGTAACGTTTACAGGCATAGTATCAGTTTTAGTCTTGGGCAAGATCTTTAGAAGGGAAACTCGTCGTTTAGGGATACACTGAACATGGACCTATTTGTGAGGAGTGTTTTACCCACTTTCCTAAGCAGTGCTTGATATGTACACAGATTATTTGAAACCACGATGACAAACAAATGTGGATTTTGATTTTTCTCTACATTCACTGCACAGTCCGCATTGTTGGTTGTTCCTAAGAGTTTCTTGGAGGGAACATAAAAATGTATGCTTGTTTTGTTTATATATTACTATGTACATGATTTTATTCTGCTTCGAATCAGGGTATATAAACGAATAGTAATATATCGAAAACGGAAAGGGATAGGGGTCAAAAAAACGGAAACGAAAACTGATAGTGTTTAAAATAACAATTTATTACACCCGCGTGGAAATTATTAACGCTGGTGATCCATTACATTAACGCCACACATATCCATCACGGTACGTGTTTGCAAAAATTTTTGAGTCGTTATTGCTGCTCTGTCTGCTGAGCATAGTACATATTGATAGCTGAGCGCACCCTGCCTGTTCACATTCGGTGACGTAGTAAAAAGAGCCATACTATAAAAATCGTTGATTTTGAAACTCACAAGCTTCAATATTGGTACGCGTGATGTAGATGCTATATTGTTAGCGGTGCCCACATGTACGTTACGGTGGGTAGCTCTTTTAGTTTAGGTTCATGCATTTTAGCGTAAAACCACCAGGCAGTGGCGGATCCCATTGAGCAACAGCGTAGCGCAGACGGATCAAATCCATCTATTTTATACTATGGTTCAGCGCAAAAACGCAAACGGCTTCTTGCTCGCTTTGCTCGTGAGATTTTTCTCCTAATGTGTATTACGTGGCCACCTCTTTTTAAAAATTTCTGGACCCGCAACTGCCACAAATTTTCTGAAACTATAGCATAGTGTATTTTCTCTTTTTATAAATATCATATATAAAAGCGTTGCCATGGTATAAAATCTAGGTAACCAGATGACTGATCTCTTTTACTTGTACATTACAGTTTATTTTCGCTACATTTATATGCAAAACTAAAATAAATACAGCCACTTTAATCATTGGTTTGCCTTCAACAGCATGGACGTGAACACATTCGAAAGAGTGTGAGACTTTGAAAACCGATATTTTCAGAATTATACAGATTGATGTACATACGAATTCTCAAACACTACACTGATTTGCAGAACGACAATATCAAACATACTTATATCAACAGCAGCTGACCGTGATATATCTTTCTGGCGGCAATGGAAACTATGATTAAACAAAATATTTATATCTTATGTTTTTGGTATATACATAGCTAGGTGTTAGTATGCAGCAACTAAATGACACTGAAGTGTATGAAAAAATAAAAGTTTGCTTGATCTTTGGATTTCCACATTTGTGCTGCCAGCAAACAGTGCAAGATAAAATGCGTTGCATGTATAGCGTGTCCAATCTTGTTTGTTGAGTCAAATCGTTAAGACTACCAAAATTCACAGATTAATGTATTGTAAGGTTGCGCGATCTTAAGGGCAATGTATGCAAGTGTTATGTTAGTGCGAAGTAGTTGGAAAACTTGCCACGGCTGTATTTGAACCAGCGACCTTTGGCTAATCAGGCCAAAGCTCTTTTCAACTGAGCTATTATGGCACTGCTTCAACGACTTAGCTAGTTATTATATGCGTTGTTTTACTAGTGTACTACGCTGGGTACGGCGTAGCAACTATGCAATGTGTATTGCATGTTGACATTTTTATGTGTATGCTATGTATTCGGGTATTTCATCGTGCAATACCCGAAATCTATTTCAATGATTCAGTTCAATAGTTTATTTTATTTTTAGGGGTGTCAGATATTTATATGTACATATGAAGCGGTTTGCTGTATGCTGTGCGACCAGTTTTTCTCGGCGATCGCTGACTTTTTCCAAAAACTTTTCTGCGGTAGCTAATAGCCACGTGTTTGCATCTGCCGAATGGTGTAGGTAAGTTGTATTACATATATAGTATTGCTTTAATTTATACTGAAGATATTTTATGTTTTACCACCAACACATGTGTCTTTAAGACTATCTCAGGCGTAGCACAACGGGTTGGAGTTGTCAAATGGCCACGTACGATACGAGACATATCGAACTACCTATATACTTGTACTAAAATTATGGGGTTTTGTTTACACTTCCAGTTATAAAGTTTTGATTCTGTCGTAATAGCATTTCGCAAGGCGAATAGGCTGTCAAGCAAGGCACCGAACCTACCATTTGACCGAATCCTGTAGTTCTGCCGCAGACACTTGACATATTGGCTTAGCAAACCTAATCTGATGCATGCAATAGAAACACGTGAATTTTGAAATATTAAAACGATGCTTGTTTGACGCATAGATTAATAGTTTGAACCGCAAGTGCTAGAAAAATTTCGAAACATGATTTAGTCCTGTTCGAACGCTGTTTCTAAACCTTACGGGATTCGGTTTTTGAAATCCAAATCAGATTTCGAAACATAATTTTGACCGAATCTGAAAGCGAATCAGAAGTTTTGTTGCCATCCTGCTGTCAGGAACATCAGGTGTATTTTGTATTCTCTGGTACTGCATGGTTTTGCATTCTTTCAGCCGTCGAATAACTGGGCTTCATAACAGCAAGAAGAACAACTTCGCATACGCAAGGTTGCCTTGTCGTTTCTTAGCAACAGGCAAGTTTTTCAATGTTGCTCGAGGGTTCATTTTTGTCCTAGGGGTTTAGTGTTTTGCATTCTTTCAGCCGTCGAATAACTGGGCTTCATAACAGCAAGAAGAACAACTTCGCATACGCAAGGTTGCCTTGTCGTTTCTTAGCAACAGGCAAGTTTTTCAATGTTGCTCGAGGGTTCATTTTTGTCCTAGGGGTTTAGTGTTTGGGTTCGAAATTTCCTGAGAAAGTTTCTCAAATTCAGCAGTAATCGCACAAAATAGTAGTAGCGTTTTAGCCTTGAGAACTACTCACTGGTTCCTGTCCAAACATGATTGCACTTAAACCATGTGATCAGATAAGTTTACAAAATTGAAAAATTTTCAGTTCGAAGCAAATGTGTTTGCAATTTGTTTATACTTTAAAATTTTTTTAGAAAGTAGCGTATGACACAGATTTTTGGAAAATTTTTGAACAGTAACTGAACGAAACCCAAAATGTTAGCTAAAACGTTTTGGACCACGATTTGGTCTAAGTAAGCGGCGTATTCGGCAATAAAAATTTTCTATTTCGTGCTCCTGCTTCGAAAAAATTCAGTTCCTTTTTTGCTTTAATATAAGCTGGAACCCAACAGGCTAATCAGTGTTTCACGCTTTATGCATATCCTATGTTTTTTGCTTGACTGCGCTATTACTTTTTCGAGCAGCATTGTCAACGTTCGATACGGAATATAGTTTGTTGTATACTTATTGTGTTATACCTGATTATATAACAAAAGTTTCATCACTTAAACGTTACAGGCAAAAAGCTCAAGCCACTGATTTTAATTTAGTAATTCCTGTTTATTTTAAGACCTTCCTGACCATGTCAAAGTTAATCTGCCTGCGCTTAGTCCAACAATGGAAATGGGAACTATAGTTTCGTGGCAGAAAAGTGAAGGAGATGAGCTTGCCGAGGGTGATCTGTTGTGTGAGATTGAAACCGATAAAGCGACCATGGGTTTCGAGACACCCGAAGAAGGATATCTGGCAAAGATATTCGTTCCTGAAGGAACAAGAGATATTCCAATTGGAAAGGTTAGAACATAAGCTATGTATGTGTGATGTATTCTGAAAAACTTCCAATTATAGGTGGATTCCATGGGTACTTTTTGTTATGTGATTTATTTTCAAACAATTGCTTTTGTGACGCATGATTTTAAAATGAAGAAACCTTACCTCGTGAAAACGAATGATTGGAAATAATGGTTTAACTGTTGGATTTGATCAGTCAAGTATTGTAGGCAGTTATCTCGGGGGTGAACTTGGTTTGTTTTGAATTGTTGTCTCTTTCTGACAAAAAGTAGCGCAGTTATTTCCTGCTCAATTCAGTTTCATTTCTATTTTTGAGGTGGTTTGTTGATATTTCATCAGGGTGCAACCGGAATTCCGGTTCCGACAAATTTTGGCCTTCCGATTCCGATTCCGGTAAATTTTTATCGGAATTAAAAAATCCGGTTTTAAATTTTGGTCGGTGGATATTAACATATTTTACTAAAAATGAAGGCAAAAATTAATTAGGTTGATTTCGCTTTCGTGGATAATGAAAATCTAAAACACAGCAGATTAAGTGAATACTTATCTCCAACTAAAGGTTATTTCACCAATAATATTGCAAAAAGAAAATTAAAATGAATTTTTCGGTGGTATGTATTTTTCATTTTTCGGTTCCGGTTCCGTTTCCGGTAATTGGTTTCATCACTATTTCTTCTCTTGATATCTGCCATGATTATTGTAATTATACAGTGTTATAATAATTATACTATTTTTAGTTGCTATGCATTATCGTGGCAGACGAAGCTCACATAGCACAATTTAAAGACTATGTGCCACCGCCAGACACAGAACGAGGCTCTGCAACTGCAGCACCTGAAACTACTGCAACGCCGTTGGTACAGCAACCACCGGTTTCATCAGCACTTCCTCCGCTGGTACAAGCGCAACCGACCAAGATGACATCCGTAGTTGCAGCTTCAGATACGTCAAAACCAACTGTTGTTGCAAAATCATCTTTCGTTAAAGCAAGTCCTAATGCGAAGAGAATTGCGGCCGAAAAAGGCGTGGATATTAGTGTAAAGTTTTAAATCTTTTATTATTTAGCTGCACCACGTAGATTTTTAAACTGTTTTTGTAATATGTAATGTTTTTGATGCATGCTGGAAAAACTGTATGCATTAACTACGGGTTATAGCCAAATCCACTAAATCATACAAAGATAAAGCCAAAACTGAGTAATTTTTTCATTAAAATTTGTATCAATATGTGCTATGTTTTCAGTTAGTCACTGGTAGTGGTCCGGGTGGCCGTATTATTGCGGTTGACGTTGAGAAAGCTGCAGAAACAGGTGTTCCTGTTGTATCTAAAGCAGGAATGTTTGTTCGACCTGGTGAAGCAGTTACGGAGATTCCATTGACAAATATGAGAAAGGTTAGATAACTAAAGCAAATAGTTAACTTTTTAGCATGGTTGTGAGAGCTTCAGAAGACAGTTTGCCGAAACTACATGAAGGTTTATTGATTTGCTAACGTTAGGTGCTTAAAAATGGTACCGTTGTACAAACGTTACAATTGCGGATGTATAAACTCTTACTTAACGTGTTTTAATATGGATAGCGTTGTTGATTTTCCTGATGCCCGAACCATACATGTCGTTTTGCTCTATTTTGTTCTTCGGAATTAAACCAACTGAGTATTATAAGTTATCAATTCCTCAGTGTTTATCTTTCTTATCTACAATAACTGTTTGAATAAATCACCGTTTGTTACTGTTTTAAGACCATTGCGAAGCGTCTTACAGAGTCAAAGAATTCAATACCTCATTACTACTTAACAATCGATGTCCAAATGGATAATGTCTTAAGGTTAGAAAGTCGCATACTATATTCATCACGGAACTACTGTGTATATAGAACACTTTTCGGACCGTTGCATTTTAAACTTTATTTTATCTGTCATTTATGAGCTAATGAATTTAAGAGGCAAACTGTTTTTAGAATGCGTAATCAGTAGTCAGCCGCTTAAGATTTAATTAATTGACTGCATATGTTCTAGAAAAGAAATGAGTGCATGAAGCTGAACAGTGGAACTAAATTATATCGAAATCATCAAGAGTCATTTCGCTAATTTAATTAGTCTTATTTCTAACAGAATTTTCTCTCCTGTTAGCGCTAAAACTCTGCTGAACTTTGTATAATCATTTATCCTTGAATTAATTGGTAGCGAAATCGGAAGAACACATTTATATCTTAATTCACAAATTCGGATTCATAATTCTATCCGGAATGGAAATTCGTTTACATCCTTGTGTATATACTGTAAAATAATAACATATTAATTGTGCATGAACTGAGAGAATTACTCTTTAATGGTTTGTGCGCATTTTGATTTTGTTTATCTTGCAACGGGGTTGAATAATGTTTTAGGGTTCGGTCAAAGTTGAACAAGGTTCTGGAGAAAGACGGGGAAAAGTTATCTGTAAATGATTTTATCATTAAAGCAGCTGCATCAGCGTGTCTTAAGATCCCGGAAGTGAATTCGTTTTGGATGGACACATTTATTAGACAGTATGTCGAATACAGCTGAACGTTGAAGACAAAAAGCTACAGTAGCCACCGCAGAGAAACAAATAAGCATCCGTGCATACGATACTGAACTTTTTGGCTTCACTATAGTTAAATTGAATATCGTAATTGTAATATAGTTGTTACTTTAGTGCTTTGTTCATGGATTGACAAAATTTCGATAGTTCCGCTTAAAACTTATAGTAGTTTAGTATATTGGTTTTAGGAACAACGTAGTCGATGTTTCGGTCGCCGTTAGTACTGAAGCCGGTTTGATAACACCGATTGTGTTTAATGCTCACAGCAAGGTAAGGAACCACAATTTAGTAACCGCATTATTACAATTTCGACATGGTATGTAAATGTTTAACATAGAATTAAAGGGCTCTACTTTTTGTAAAAGCAAAAGTGAAAAACTTGGAAGATTAGGCTTGCTAGGTACAGTTTTTATTGTATAAAACAATATTATTGAAGAGAGTTTCAAAAACAAAATGTTGAAATAATAACGTTTGGAAATTATTTTTGAGGATTCGCGAACTGAAATTCAGTCCTTAATTTGTCTTGTTAATATATCGTTGTTGGATTTGTTGTCGATTGAGCATGTTCTTGAAATAAAACATCTGGCGAATAAAACGTTTTCGGAATGCAACAAAAGTTTTTTGTGTTTCCCATGTGGAATATCTGATATTTCTTTTCTGTTGTTAGGGTTTGGCAGAAATCTCACGAAATGTGAAAACGTTGGCGAAAAAAGCTCGCGATGGAAAATTGCAGCCAGATGAGTTTCAGGTGCTTAAATATTGACATATTGCTCTAGTGTGCTATTCGTAAAGTAACGAAGAATGCGGAAATATATATTTGGATGGTTTAGTTTCAATATAAAGCAAAATAACAATGTCCAACTTCCACATACACTTCGGATTATGTTGAAGTGTATATAGAATGTAATTATTCTGGATAGATTATATTTTCTGGGTATTTGCTTTGACATTGTATGTGTTGAAAAACATGGTAAGGTGTACGTAGAATATGTTTTCGTTTTCAGGGTGGGACTTTCACCGTGTCTAACTTAGGCATGTTCGACATCTCTCACTTTACAGCAATCATTAACCCACCACAAGTAAGTTATATTTAAAAAATGAAAGTCTACGCTCAATCAAATCTCATTGTTCTTAGTTATATCAGAAAACGATTGTAATACGTACGTAATTAATAAATAGAAGGTTTTTTTGAAACGACTGCGTTAACAAATAATGCGAGTAGTTACTAATGCGCTGAGAGATGGGTTGATGTTGGAATGAACGGAATTTAGGTATTTGTAAAAAATTTATTTTGGATGTATTGTCGTAGTATCCATACACTGGTACATAGTTATTTCGTTATGTAGCTGATGTTAAGGAAATGTTTTTGTAGGGCAATATGGCCTCCCGTTTGGTTTTCTAACATTTTAAATAGCATATTAATTTATAGTCGTGCATTCTGGCAATTGGATCTGCACGCAAAGAGCTAGTGCCAGATTCAAATACCGGGTAAGTATTTAATTGACCGCGAATTATTCCAGAACTATGTTGATTTTTCTAATGTAATATTTTAGTTTCCAGAAATTGCACAATAATGCTTTCTTAATTTATCTAAGCGGTTGTAGTGGCGTTTGTATTATAATAATATGATCCGATATATAATCGGCATCGGTAAAATCAGGGTATCGGCATCGGCAATCTTTGAGTGTACCGTACGTATACTTTTGTTGTTAACTTTATTTTCAAACTATTTGAGGTGAATTATTGCGCTTAATACTAAATTATTGTTGACAAAGCATAGTGTTTGTTGTTTGTAACTATTTTTAATTTTTCACATTGGCAGTTACAAAGAAGCCTCTGTTATGTCCGCAACGCTATCTTGCGATCATCGTGTGGTTGATGGAGCAATTGGTGCTCAGTGGTTATCGGCTTTCAAGAACCTGCTAGAGACACCAGATACATTACTGTTATAGTATACATTTTAGAAGTTAATATAATACCTACGTTGGTCAAATAGAATCTTCAATTTTTATTTTGGCGGTCGCAAACATAATACAAACTTTATGGTATCAAGTAGGGCCAATGTATAGAACAGGGCCGTAGCAGTAATATGATAGGCATTCTGATCATGATTACAAGTGTTAGTGTATAGAACGCCAGCTGATATTTTCTTCAGTTGGTAATGGAATTACGAGGTTTAACTCTCTACACGTCGTGGTTTTTATCATAGATATAATGTTTAGTTATTTGCACATGTTTGTGATTGATTTGTTGTATTATTGTATCCGGTTGGCTTCAGGATGCAAAATCCAAAATGATTTAGTTGCAATCAGAATTGTGTAACATGGTAATTCGACTGCAAAACATTCTGTTTTCTACTATATTATATCTGCCGTAAAACAAAATTTAGGTTGTCATTTACCAACTCAATAGCCAACTTGATCTGCATCCGTTTTAGTTATTGTAATCTTTTGAATAGTCATTAGTTGTGTTATCATTATTATGTGTATGGTAGTTATTCAATGTTGTTCTCTATACTGTTCAAAATAATATTACATTTTGCGTAAGTAATGTGTCCACAGTATCCTGTTATTCACAGGTACTCGCAGTTATAGATATTAATTTTGCCAGAAATATAATGTGTCACTTTTGCATTTAACATTCTGTTATAATCCCTATATTTTAGCTTAGTATCGGTCCCAATTGATACTAATTAATAGAAATCTTTGCACTACTCAGTATAGCAGTATCTTTTTGAAAAGTAGACTACTTTTATTTAGCGGGCGGCGCTAGGTTTATTTTTTGTTTGTCTCTCAGTATTTGTTGTTGCAATAAATTTTTTATTTTTTGTTTCGGTATTCTCACGACGAAGTCAGTGAATGTTTCATGAGCTAATGAAAACTGTTCGGTTAAACCTGTGTGTACCAGGGTGTAAACGGATAGTGATCAAAATCAAGGAAACGAATGTTTAAATACAAAAAGTAAACAGATATATTAATTATCAGCGCATGCAATAATATAAAAAGTGAGTGTGCACAAAATTCGTGACATTTTCGGATGCATTTCGATATATAACGGAAACGGATATCAATTTTTATCCGAATCGGATGTCTGGTGTCACGGCGTAATTTTTCTAACGGAAAGATTACTTTAGTAAGTGTTACAGTGTAAATCCGCCCGGAACGAACAGTGGCGTTGTATTTCCCACAGAAAACCTTGTTGAAAAACGCGGCAAAACTGATATCTCAAGACTTTCTTTCGGAAAACTTCTGCTAAAACGTTATATTTATGCACTGCTAAGTTTCGTGGCATATTTTGCAGAAAATTTCTATGTGAATAAAATACTGCTGCCAGTCTGTCGTGTTGTGGCAATTGCACTTTAAGAAGCACATTCCGACTTCTCGTTTTCAAAAACAATATATTAGAAGTCAAAGAATTGTAGCCCCCACAGAAGGTTGTACATATTGAGGGCAACGAAAATTGCTACTTCAGGGCCATACCTCATGCAGTAATTATGTCGCAAAACTAACGCAGATCTGTTCGACACTAGGCTGTACGCTATATCGAGGAAAATCCGAAACGCATTGACAATTTACGCCGGAGAGTATGATTAACTAAAGCAATATGTGGAATGGAAGATCTATCTGTGGGGGACCAATGTTGAGGTTAACGCTACAGCGGCTCTTCTAAACACAGCGCAAATATTCCGGGGCAAAATTACGCTGGTGTAATCTGTCCGTCGAAAAATTACGATAGCGTAATCAGTCCGGGGAAAAATTACGCAGTAACACCTAGGTATGTGTTCAACGTGGTGCAGCTAGCTGTAAAAAATCAGAGCCGGAAGTCACCAAAATTTGCCGCAGCCGGTGGTGAGTCAATGTTAGCTGGTAAAATTAGTCCTGAATGTGCTTATTTTAGCAATTATCAGCGAAATACATTTTGCAAAAAATTCTTTTAGTCATCTTTTTTGGTGATCTTCAGCAGTTAAACTTTTAAATAAATACCAGAAATTACGAGAAACTCATTGACCTGCACATTTTCTATATGAAAAATTTCATGGCTAAATTACCGGAACCTCTTGCCGGAAATATTCAACCTGAGCCGGAAGTAGGTTTTCTGCCAGAGTTAGATTCAGACCTTGGGTTTTACAATAACTCAGTAAAAAGGCTGGACTGTTACCACCGTAGTCACAGACGGCCGGAATCGGACAGATTATTTGCGAATTTCAGCGGGAATTAGAATTTGGCGTAACCAAGACATCGCATTTCGGATACCGTGTAAGACACGTTAATAAAGGAGCTTAATGTACATACATTATTGGTTGTAGTGCAATAAAGTAGTAAACTTATGGTTGACATATGAAGCGATTTGCAGCAATATGCGCGTCTGCATTGGCGCGGCAGCAGCGCCTGTCAAGTGTAAGAAATCTTTCTCTGGTTTCTAATGAGTGTGGTTGCAGGCAAAGGATTTCAAGGTTAGTCACTTGAAGCTGAAATAGAAAAGTTCTAAGCATCATGTAAATAAATTGGCTTCAAAGTGTTGGGCACAGATATGAATATTTTTACAGAATCTTGCACTCTACAATAAATGTTCACTCGACTTGCACGTCACAGGTTTGCATTTATTATGTTTTTTGTCGACAAGCGGGAGGATCACAACATATTATCAACGTATAATTTTGCTATCTATTCATGATGTACGTGTAAGTTATAAAACATTCAGTTAATTAAAATACGGAAACAGGGCAATAAGGATCAAATACTTGGCGTGGTTTGTGTTAGCGCTTACACTACGTACGTGCCTGAAATTGAAAATTATAAATTGTTTCTGCCGAAAATAACAACTGAAGTGCATTGAAAAAATTAAAACGCAATTATGTCCGATTTTTTCCAAATGAGCAGTGTAACAAGTGTTTTTGTTTGTTAGTTGTAGTTTGTGTTACATTGCCATATTATATACCAGGTAAACTTTGTTGAACAATTCATGATCTGGTAAAATTTTAAAAACAAAACTTATGTAAAGTTTGCAAATTTATTTTAACATATTTTGGATTAGGAATTGCAATCTCTCATAATAATTGTGTGATATGCTGTAATGCTTGATGTCCACATCCGTTCGGCAGGTTTCGATAATGCTCTTGTGTTAACTAATAAATTCATTGTTTCATTTACAGAAAAGGCTCAATACCGGTATCGACTCGATGTAACGGTTTTATGATTTCAGCTGTGTTGTGTCGTAGGTTTTCGTCAGGTGTGCAACATACTGAGTTCATTTTTTTTCTAATTTTATTCGGTATTTTTGCGTCTATAACGGCCAACCTAGGTAGGCAGCCTGGCGTCATAGTTTTTGTTGCAGTCACCATACGCTCGTACTTGCAGTCGTCATACGCTCGTACGCTGTGGGACATTTGGGTGGAAAAATTCTAATGCAGCTCTAAAAAACAAAAATGATGACCAGGTCACCAGGTCAAGAAAATTGAGGATATCTAATATTGCAGTGCTGTGCAAAACTGTTAATCATTCGGAAATCTTCAACCTGCCACGTTCCGGTGGCACTGTGTTTCTATTCAGAATGAAAATTAAGCATGATCTGCACAGTTTATGTAATTCATATACTCGTATGCGCTTTTCACTGGTCTGAATTTTGTTTGAGGTGCGCTTTAAATTAAGCAAGGTGGTGTTTTATTGCTTTACAGTGTGTTTGGTTTTAGAATTGCCTAAACATTTCACAGTTAACCTGCCAGCGTTGAGCCCCACGATGGAAATGGGAACGATTGTTTCGTGGCAGAAGCAGGAAGGAGATGAGCTTGCCGAGGGTGATCTTTTGTGTGAAATCGAAACCGATAAAGCAACCATGGGTTTCGAAACACCAGAAGAAGGATATCTGGCCAAAATTCTAATTCCTGAAGGCACGAGAGATATTCCTATAGGAAAGGTATGTGTGATGCTTTTAGTGGCCTAAGTTAACCAGTGTCGTCGCAGGAGTTTACTGTTTGCTAGAATAACTTGACTATGTTTGTTAGCACTATATCTGTAAGTGCCAAATGTGTAGTTTCTCATTTTGGTTGCCGTAGTTATTATAATCTAAATTTTGTGTGTGATCACGATAACTTTTACTATGCTCAAAAGTTACGTAATAATAATTATTATTTTAGCTGCTTTGTATCATCGTTGAAAAGCAAAGCGACATTGAAAAGTTTAAAGATTTTGTCGCACCAGTTGAAACTGAAACAAAACCAGCAACCCCGGTGCAACCGGCTACACCTTTAGTACAACAGCCTCCGGTTCCTTCACCTGCTCCACCTGCTGCCACTATTACGACGGGCATGAAGCCGCCGGCTTCTAGCAAGTCTGCAAAACCTGCGGCCGCAACTTCTGATGAAGTTTTGAGAGCTAGCTTGAACGCTAAACGAATCGCTGCCGAAAAAGGTGTTGACATATCGGTAAGATATTTCCGCTCGTAAACTTTAGAACTTTACTACAGAATTTTTGTACTTTGAATGGCTGACACATTTGTTAGTAGTGTTGGGTCTGGATCCGGTTATTCCCGGTATTTTTACGAACTAATTCCTGGTCTGGATTTTGGCTTTGAGAAATTTCAAGTTCGGGTTTTCACAATACATTATTCCGTTACCGTGTATTGCAAAAATACCCAGATGAATTACCCGGACTAAATGAATTACCCGGACTAAAATAATTTATTACGATTATCAGGGATGGGCGGTCTCGGTCTCGGCAAGTCTCGGGATTTGGCTGGTCTCGGTATCGGTCTCGCTTTTTTCAGTCTCGGTGCTTTGCAAGCCGACAACAAATTTTCTTTAGACATCTGCTTTGGCTCGGAAGTACTTGCACATTTCCCCTACCACCACGGACAACGAACGATTGTGGAGCATCTATACCTGGTTATACAGCGGTTTGAGCAAAAGAATGACCCCTCCGGTTACCCAAATTTTTATTTTTGAAATGAAACCCAAAACACTTTGACTTTATTGTGACAAAGAACAAATAGTTGCATTTTCGCGTTTAAGACATTAAGGTATCATTTAAAAAAATTATGGGTCATCCGCATTTATAACGTCACGCTATGTTAAGAAGTTTTCTAGTCTTCGGTAAGCCCGGGAGCAAAAACAACACTATAGCTTTGAATTAGGGATTGTATCGAGAGTGTTTTGAAACAGTGTGATTTGTCCCGAGCCTGTTCGACGGGTATAGCGACAGTAGCCAAGTGAAAAATAAATGAAAAAATAATTTTTGGCAGCCTTTTATTAGTTTAATTGTATGAAGCGGCAATTCAAAGCAGATAAAAATATTCAAAGTTTTGTTAAAAAATCTTTTTTATTTTCGGTAAAGGCTAAAAATTGACCGAGCGCGAGATCAAATTCTCGGTCTCGGTAGGTAGGTATTCTTAAACGGAAACCTCTGGATTTGCCACTTGAGAACTCAGAGTCAGCAATATATTTTGCTCAGGCCTTGGACCCTCACTTTTCATATAATTCCGCAGACCTGAGATATCGTAGACTCAAAAATAACTGAACCAATACAGACTTTTTCTCCTTCTAGGGTTCCTAGACTTGATCTTGTACTGGTTTTTAACCGACACCGCCCGTCCCTATTTGCAAATGCTGAGGAGACTCGGAGTTTGTCTTTTGTGCCGATTTTATGTTTCGTTAAGATTGTATAGGTGCGCTACCTTCTGGCATGCGCCGAAAAGTACGATGCTGCTGGTGTGAAACGCCTTACTTACGTGAATTTTTGAATCGGTATATTGCATTTAAAAATGTTTTTGCTATCTAGGAAACTTGGCCGGAATGGTTTTATTCATAAAACAGATTTTGAGCGATGATTTTCGTGCCATCTGTTGATTTTAACATATGGAACAGGCACTATTTTGGTTACTCAAAATAAAATAAGAACTATCCAAGACTAGCAATATTACTCTTGTTTGACCAACTAAGATGTTTGAATCTATCTAGTCTGCCAGTAAGTATTTCGTTAACGGTTTACTGTGACTGTGATTGGTTTATATGGTCTAGCTTGTCAAAGGCACTGGTCCGGGCGGCCGCATAGTCGCTGAAGACGTTGAAAAAGCAGCTGAACATGGCGTTGCCATTGTAACACGACAAGAACCTAATATAGTCATTGCTTCTGGGGATCGATTTACAGATATACCACTTTCAAATATGAGAAAAGTTAGTGTTTACTTTTTTTGCCATGTAAACCTTTCAATTTAATTCTTATAGTAGGTCTATTCCTTTCTACATTAGTGCGTGGATGCATAATTTCTGTTCAACAAACGAGTCGTGCATAATGCTATTTATAAATTGTCTAGACACTGATAGAAGTTACCAGACCGGTTTTTGTTGATAAGATATAGGTGTTGCACTCAGTACTGACGATATCGGCCAAAATTGAAAAATATGACTTCTCAGAGATACATTCATTATGGACGTGTATTTATTTATAGACAATTGCGAAACGACTAACAGAGTCAAAACGTGCTATACCTCATTATTACTTAACAATCGAAGTTGAGATGGACAATGTTTTAAGGTTTGTTTTAATTACTTAAAATATGATCTACCTATCGTCAGTAGGTAGTTTAATTAAGCAAAGTTTTATAATATCATGTATTTTTTACTTGCGTGCGTAACGAAATAACGCTGGTTTTGTAAGAATTTTTTCTTTGATGATTCTCAGAAGCTATTATGTATGCTTTGCAAAAACTTTTATTTAATACATTATATAATCAATATTACTGTAAAAAAATTATTGCAGAATTCGCTCGAAATTAAACAAGATTCGATCGAAAAAGGACGAGTCTAAGTTGTCTGTCAACGACTTCATAATCAAAGCCTCAGCACTTTCTTGTTTACGAATTCCCGAAGCCAATTCGTTTTGGTCTGATACGTCTATTAAACAGTAATTTAACTTTACGTACTTTATACTTCTCAATCCGCTTAAGCTCTACCTACTCATGTATAGCTAAAATTTTTATTATAAGGTCAGTCGCAAAACCTATACTTAGCTGTGTCATTGTTTAATTGGAGGGTTTCAATTTTTTTGCAAACGCGAAAAATCATTTATAAATTTACATAAATTAAACATCGAAAGTGGATGAAGCTACATAACACCACTGTGTTTAAAATGTATCGCAAAATGTTGGGTTTGATGCCTGATGGCGGGACCGTTAACTGTGTGGCCCCTCGGATCTGCCGGTGGAATGAATACGCAGTAATTCGATTTGTTGTATACGTTTGCTCAGCGCAATGCTACATTTGTAACTCAGTTAAAACTAACAGACAACACATCATGTACGATCTCCATTATATTGTACACACAATGGTTTGCATTCAGTGAATTAAACGTATATAGGCAAAATACTTTTTTCGAGAAAGCGACTTTTTTCACGGGTCAGAACTACTATTCAAACGCCATCGTAATTTGTTCAATGGCGATTCAAAAGTCGCGATCGAATTTCTGTCAACCGCGACGCAGTAATCGTAATCGCAAACGCAGTAATCGCGACTGCCATATAATTGAACACGTGTTTATGACCGTAACTAACTTAATCACAACCGTATTGAAAATATTTCACTTCGTTTCATTAATTTACCGCAACAGTGGTGTGTAAACGTACGATGACTGAAAGTGCAGTAGCGAGATTGCGTTAAAATCCGCGGACCTAATTGCGATTGCTTGTTTCTTGAACGTCATAGCTCGCAAGCTCGATTTAAACTGCTAGCGATCGCAGCAATCATAAACACGACTGCAGCCGCGATTGTTTCATTTGTTTGTAAATGAGATTACAATCGATATTTCACGTTTCTTGGCGGCACTGGTCGCGGACAAACAAACATTGAAGCGGGAGTATTAAACCCGAACAACGCAATATTATCGTTACAATATAAAGTAAAGACATAAATTTAGAAAACACCTTGCGTGAGTTGGACAGCTTCTGGGATGACTGGCAAACTGCTGCTCATTTTCTTGCAGTTGTATCTTACGAATAACGTACGTAAGGTGCCCACATTTTATATGCGTATTCCAAAAGATGTGTATCAAGTACATCAAACATTTCAAGTAGGAAATTTTGTTTTCTGTATTGAAATCCGAAATAAATTGTATTTAGAATTTCTATCGAGCTTTTATATAAAATTCTGAAAGAACATCTGTAAATTAAAATATCTGTGGAATTCAAATTTTTAGTACGCCCACCTTACATATTTTTCTGTTATTTTAAAGACATAGTAATGTTGTCGAAAGGCTAATAATAATTTCTATTACATTGGCCAAAAATGCAAGCTAACGTCATAGATTCCCGTTTCTACATAATTATGGTTTCTTTGCATATCGCTAAAAGTGTTATTGGGGACAAATATTTTGTTTTCTAGAAACAATGTTGTGGATGTTTCTGTTGCAGTTAGCACTGAATCTGGGTTAATCACACCAATAGTATTTAATGCTCATTGCAAGGTCAGTTCTTTTATAATGCGAGTGACTTGCCATATAATATTATGTAACCTTATGGTGTTATACTGGAATTTTGATGTTGTACTGCCATTTTGAAAGAGCTTCTTTAAGGTTGGAGGTTTCACAGGCGCCCCGTACACAGAGTTCAGAAAGTAACCGGGGGTTTAATGTTGCAGTATCTTTTAATTTCTTATACATTATTCACTGATTTTTGCGTTAAGTTGAAGAGCTATTTTATACTCAGATCTTCCTAGTTAAAATTTTTAGCCAGTTTTGAGTAGAGAGATAAATCTGGAAGATTTCGCAAGCTGGTGATTAAAATCATGGGGTAATAAAACGCATCAGCTTTCTAGTGAATAGCCTTAGCACCGCTGCACATTATGCAACATTTGCATAATTTACTTTACATAGTAATAAAATTTGTAATTTTCACAGGGGTTAGCTGAAATCTCACATGATGTAAAAACACTGGCGAAAAAGGCGCGCGACGGCAAGCTTCAACCAAATGAATTTCAGGTTACTTACTATAATTTTTAACATGGTGAATGTAAAAATAAATTGCTACGGGAATGAATCTAATAATTACCTTGATATTATTCAAATTACTTCATTCATGAAATTGCGTACAACCATATATACAACTTTTAAGACATTTTTACATTAGTTTTTCAAATTAGAAAAGACTAGATCGTTGGTTCAAATTGAAGGAGCGTTTAAGGCCAGTTAATGGTTTTAGTATTAAACCATGAAGCTCGTTTTAAGTCTTGGAAAAAAGAGTAGTAAAACTGAGATGTAATACGAGTATGTTCGCCGATCAGATTTATCAGGTTTATTGAGATTTTACCGCATTGTTTTACATATCTGTTGCAATCGTTTACGTAAATTATTTTTAGGGTGGAACATTTACGGTGTCCAACTTGGGCATGTTCGATATTAGTCACTTTACGGCCATTATTAACCCGCCGCAGGTAAATATAAACGAAGTAGGAGTTACGTTGGAAAATGTATTGCAATGGCAGGATGCAAATTTAATTCCAGTTCCGGGAAGAAAGTCCGGTACCTTTTACTATCCAGTTACGAGATTACATTGGGATATTAAATTTGCCTTGTTCAATAATGTTATAACATGACTTATGCATGTGTTCTTATGAAGAGTGTACGATCTGTGCAGAATATCTAAACTATCTACGGACTCTAAATGTGCAAGCAATAGGTTGGAGATTAATGGTGGCAAAAAGATTGAATAATGTTTTGAAACTATCTTTTAGTCTTGCATCTTGGCAGTTGGATCAGCACGTAAGAAGTTAGTCTCGGATGCTGATATGGGGTAAGGAAATAGAAACACAAACAGTAATATTATTGTTGAAGCATAACTCTATCATTATTACTACACAGGAGCATTATAGCGCGTTTCTGTAATTTGTACAAGGGCTCAGATTATCAATTGTGTATAGCATCTATCGAATTCCTATAATTGCTAAACGGAAAATTGGCTTTGGCGTAGGACATATTAAAAATGTGTTGACTTTCGAATCTTGCCGTTCACTGGTTGGAAAGCGCCAAGACCAATCACCAATTGATAATAGGTGGCTCACCCAGATTTACAGAATGTGGGCCTAGGTATTAAGCAGCCAGGATTGGCTGTCAAGTCTTTGCGTTCGTGTCAAATTATGATAGAAAACCCGCCTGTGAATATGATAGAAAACGCGCATATGCTAAGCATGTAGATAACAATTTCTTACAAAAATGAATGAAATTCGTTGCAATGACATTATTGCAAATGTGGCGTAATTTGGATGGAACCTGCTGTAGATTAGGTGTTACATGGTAGAGTCTTGTACACTTTGCCTTACATTGGAAGTTAAAGCTTAAAGTTACGTTTAATCAAAAGGTTCGGTAAACATTTAGGCTTGGACACAGGTAAGTTTTTCTATAGCGTAAACCTGAGCGTAAACATCGAAAAAAAGAGTACAAGAACTGCATATCCATCCTGTATGGGGAAAACCATAACATACATTGGTTTGCAGGTATAGAGAAGCGTCCGTCATGGCAGTAACCCTGTCGTGCGACCATCGTGTTGTGGACGGTGCTGTTGGAGCGCAGTGGCTGACGACGTTCAAAGATTTGCTCGAAACACCTGATAGTTTATTGCTTTAAGTTTTTAAATATTCTTGTAAAGTCACAATCTGAAGTACTTAAGTTGTGTTTTGAAAATTTTCTCAAAACGCAGTTAGAAACTCACGTTAGCGTTATAGAAATAGCAAGCATACATGTGGTGCAGATCAGAAAATAAAAACTGTTCCCTAAATGGTGTTCAAGATGGTAAATAAAAGATTTCCAATGTTCGTTAGCGTCAATATCGGGTTTTGTTCAGATTGGCTTATTTTTATAATTATAAAGAATATATTATTGTCGCCTATAGCATTGTGATATTTGGTTTGTAGTCAGTGTAGTATTTAACTGTTTAGCTGTGTTGTTACATTTTTATCGTTTTCATGGTTTGAATTAGAATGTGTGTATTTGGTGCGACAATGAAGCGTGTAATGTGAACGATTGTTAAATATCATACTATACTAGAATTTGAAATTAGAAGTTTTTTTAATTATGACGTTAGATCTGGGCCGTTTTGTGCCAGAAACGAATTTTAACAATAATGCCGGCGGGTATTTTGTATTTTTTAAACTACATATGCGCTCGCTCGTCTAATATTCAAATTTTTACAAACATGCTAATATTAAACTGGCCCGTTGGAGATCATATGATGCTGTAATTTTCAAATATCTTACGATATTCGTATCTTCTGCAGTGTCACGTGACATGCTAGCTGTTATACACATTTATGATCTGAGTGCGATTTCTCCCGATATGAGAGCCCGAATTTTAAACTTGACGTCAAATCGACATGAGACAAATCGGGGACCCGCCTGCCGCGGTTATGACGTGAGTCCCGCATAAGCCAAGGTTAAACGTATCTTGTTATATATATGTATCAATGTTTTCGGCACAAGAAATTTGAAAACTTAGAGAAGAAACATGAACCCATATATGTCCTACCTCGCATAATTGTTGTGGCATTCTGTTAGTTTCGATGCCACACATCTTTTCCTATAGGAAATTTTAGTTAAAATTTCAAAATTAATGTGTGCCTAAACCTAAACGAATATGTAAACAAACAGCATTTTACTTGTTCGCGTGTTGTTTAGTTTATTCTTTATAATATACTCAATTACATTAAATAGAAAGTTGTTTTATATATGATAGCGTATTTGTAGGAACGTTGACTCTACAGTTGAAGAGAAATTTTGCCAGAACGTCTAGCACCTCCCGCAGGCGGAGCAAGTCCTTTAGTTCAGAAAGACTGCTGGTTGGTTATTACACTGTTTGAGCTTTAGTTGCTAATCTAAAGGGGTTTATAACTTCAGAATATGAAATTTTGAAATTTCAAGTCCCAAAAATTGCATGTGTTTAATGTGCTGCGGGGCCGGAGCCGGCGACAGACCTCCGGTTGTATATATCCTGGTATTTTGTGCAAATTTTATCTGAACAGGGTGTAACCGGATATTCGTTTCCGGCTAAAATCTGTGTCTGTTTCCGATGTAGAAATTACGAAAATTATGTTAGTTATTTGCACGCTGAAAATAAGTTATATACCACATGTTATATCTTCGCATTTTTCAATGCATATATGCCGCAATTGTTCGAAATAAAACAAAATTGCGACGTTCATTTTAAAATCTTTAAAATTTCGGACCATGTTACGCTGAGATCCGTCCCGGTGTGCCGGGACAACGTCAAGCATGAGTGCAGCGGAGCTAGGTCAGCTGAGACGCCTCCGACAACAGGGACAGCTGGAGCTATTTAATTGATATTTATGGACTCTAATTAGGGTTTAGGGACTCTTTCCGCTTACGGACTCTTATTAGGGATACGGACTCGTATTGATTCGGATTCAAAATGGGGACTTGCCTCTAATTACCCCCCTCTTATTCGGGTCAATACAGTAAGCCTAAGCCTTACCGAAAGTCCTAAGAATAGCCTAAGCCTAGCCTCAAACACATTAAAGCAGCCTCTTTGTTGTCCTGGGACAGCGGGACGGCCTCACAGTACCATGGGCCGATTCGGGCCATACATCTAAACGAGCCTGGGTGTGTAAAAACCCTAATATTTTGAGTGTTTAAAAAGTAGTAGCTATATGTAATGCTCTAAATATCACCGTTGCACGTTTCCTCAGGACTTTATTAATACATTACGCAATCGACAACGATTCATTTATATATCTTCGTTAAGTCTAAAATACAGATTTACTTTTAATGTTAACGTATTAATAAGGCTTTCATCCGAAGAGGCGTCTCCTCCAGTAAGTTATTGTAAAAGTCGGCTTGTTACAGTTCAGCGTAACATGAGCCGCCCGAATCTACTTGGGAGTGGAACGCCAGCCAAATTTGGTATGAACGGCTCTCCAATCCCCTCTGTGTGGACGCTCTTGTAACAGTATACTTTCTTTCGGAAACGGAAAAATGGGGGACCTTATATTTTCGCAGGAAATATAGAAAAAAGGGAAAATGTTTTTTGTTGAGATTGATTTTAGCATTGGGCCTGCCGCCCCTGTATCCCCCGCTAACCAAACCAAAAGTAATAACTAACAGCAACAACAAATTTAAATCTTCACGTATGCACCAACAGGAGTATAGGTGGCTCTGCCACTCTTAAACCTTATTTAAAACTAAAAACTAAAACACAAATTTAAACCTAAAACCAAAACCACACCTTAAGGGAAACCCTGGCTCCATCTAGTCCCTCTTAGAACTAAAGAGGCGTAAAAGTGATAAAAACTATGTTATGGCGGCTGCGTCCGCAACGTGAAATTTACCTGGGCCCTGCTTGGCTGTTGAATATAGTTTCGTATGTGGCTAGTTGTTTTTACGTGAAACGACATACCTAGGCTATGTGAGAAGTTCGTGATTTTGACTTAAGCCTGTACCCTGTATCGCCTGTTACGTTCTTTCCTCGATGTATGCTTATCGCTCTGATTTAGTAAACGCGGCCGGTAAATGTTTATTAGAAATCCCAACCCAAAACCCGTATGATACCAATATCCAATATTTGTAATTTAACTGGCAACCTGAGCCGGAATCCTTAAAGCCGACGCCTGAATCTGGTTTAGTCCAGCCACTGGCTTTACCGTACCCAATACTTTTACCGTCTTCCAGAATCCGTGCAATTCTAACCCCGTTAGACTAATTTATGAAGAAATTCGAGGAGTTATAAAGCTGTTTTTGGGAAATGTCATAAGGGATGCTTTTACGTACTGCGAACACGCAAAAAGGCAAACCGTCACAGCAACGGATGTCGTCTACGCACTGAAACACCAAGGACGCACACTGTACGGCTTTGGTGGGTAAATATGTCTAACTTTTCGCTAACCATATCCCAACAGCCCTTTCAAGGGCTACTATATTTTATTTACATGTTTAAACGTATGTCGACTGTAAGATTGAATTGGGCTTGTTACAGAATATTCGCTTCGCTAGCATCATATGCCCTAGGTATAATAAATATGGAAAATGTCTTTGTATACCGTGTATGACGTGTTGATTTACAGGTGGGTAACCTGCCCGAACGTAACTAAATTTGCGTTGAACGTTTTTCTAGAAAGGAAAGCAACGGGTTGTGTTCTTACTCTGAATGAACAGCTTCTGTACATAAATAAGTAGCCCTTGAAAGGGCTGTTGGG